>JASANC010001168.1:0-27844 GCA_030248135.1 Theristus sp. LFF4_11 | reverse complement strand
TTTTCTGCTCGGTTTATGTTTTCGTCTCATTTTTAGCTATTTAGCTGGCCCAGACTTTGCCACATTGAAAAGGGTGTCCGGTTCCGGTATTTTCTGTTCAAATGGTGTTCCACCCGCAACAGAAGTGGAAAAACCACACTCGGAGTTTTGAGTCACACTGTATTTCGCCCGTGTCATCAACACTCAGGCGAAACACTTAGGCGGACAGGACACTGGACTACACCTGTTCGAGTAATTTTTTTAGCGTGGAGTGCAGTTGAGACTAAAGATGCTTCCTTTGGGCTTGAAATGCGATGATACAGTATGTACTTTATGATGGAACTCACAAGTGTCTGTCCTACAGCGCACAACTTCAGTCAAAAACAAAATATAACGAACTCAGGTTTATTGGAAACGCCACTTGTTTGTTGGTTTTTTATTTGGTTAGATTATACAATAAAACATGCACACACGCATGAGTGTTTCATTTCTTCGCAATCTGAGATCCTAGATCTCTCATATGTAGCCCATCAGATGAAAATAACCAAGTGACCACACGGGCCAGTTTATTATGAGTAAAGCTGTTGACCAATAATGTGTCTCTTCAGTGTGCCAACAATACAATAGAAACACCGTTACCGCCATCATTGTCTCGCAGACACAGGCACACTGTTGTCTCGCCTCGTGTTGAAACAAACATTCCGAAAATGTCACTTCGGCGCATGTACGAATCGTTGCAGACGATACTAAGGTCTCTAAAATCAATTCCGAGTCCATTTCTTCGGCCGGACAGTTGAACAGTTGTTGAGCGTGAATGTTGCAGATTTCCGACGACAACAACAACCATATTGTTGCAAAGAGTAGCTGCAGGAACATCTTTTTGTGAGTTTGTTATCGTTGTTCTATGGTTTTGACCCGATGTAAAAATAATGTTGTGCGGTTCTGTTTCGGTTTTTTCGTGCGCTCTCTGATTTCAGTTTGAAAGTTTGTCCTATACAATTATTCACTTTCACAAATTGTATCACGTTTACTGCGGTTGACTAGCACGCGTTGGATAGTGTTGAGACCCTCGACAGAAGTCCATAAAATCGATTATGGTTGCATTTTTTCGTAAAATAGCACAGCATACTGCTGCATTCTTTAGCGACTTATTTCTTAATTGATTTGAATCAAGATGGTTCCGAACAACTTTCCGCAAGCAAACCTTTATTCAGTTCATTTGGTGGCGTTTTTTAACACAAAAAACGGGTAAATATAAGTGGGTAAATAGGTAAAAGGCATAGTTTTATACTGAAAAACGTGTCAGTAGTAGAGCTTCAGAATGCAAAATAAATTATTGAAAACGGGTTTTTCAAACAGAACGAAATTTGATGAAATAAAACGATAATAATTGTGGGGTAAATTCCGCAGTAACACCAGTGCAAACGATTTTGGAAATCGAACAAACTTAATGTCAAACGCCAAATTGCCCTGAATAATTTCGACAAAGTAGATTTTTTTAATGATTTCCACATCTTTTCAAAGCAGTTAAGGTCTTTTAGTGAAGCAGCTCACAGCGCAAAATACATAGTTTTGCATATGAGGTTCCTCCCACGTTCCCCCCACCCAAAACTGAGCGGAGTGTCACATGGCGAAAAACCAAAAAAATCAAAATTTTGACTTGGTCGAAATCTCACCCCGTTTATAAGGTTGTCACACAAAATATCACTTTTTCAGAAATTTTTGATTTTCAAATTTATATAAGGAAGGAGACTTTATACGCAAGACTTTACGGTATCATGAAAAAATGAAACGTGTAAGCATAAACCGTGAAAATATTCACGTATTAATACCATTCTGTGTAACGTCACATATGCAGAAGGTGACTTGTAACGTGACGTCATGTAGGCTATGGGACGCATTGTGTTCTTTGAAAGAACCGTAAAACCAGTGTCACTCATAAACGTGATTACGTTCACGTGTAATTTTCTCCGAGTGAGCGCTGACAATCATAACATCACTTTTCGGTGGCACTACTCAGCCAAGCGCGCCGTGTAACGCCGCACTTCAGTCGATACATGATCAGTTCCCGTTGTTGCGTGTGCAGGTCGACGTGCGTGCTGTGCTGGCGCTCGCGTTGGTAGCATTGGAAGCAGCTGTATAGCAGCAACTGATCAGTTGACATTCATTTCTTTGTGGCCTTGGTGATAGAGTGCTAGACTCGGTTGTCCGTGCGCTCGGGGGATCGCGCGCCCCGCCGAGGGGTGTATGAGCGGTTAATGACAGGAAAAAAAGTCGGCACCACCGTGCCTCGTTCTGTGCTGTTTCTAGGCTTATCCTGGCTAAAAGTTTCGCCTACGTGTAAGTCTATGCTCATGAGTTCATTTTATTTCATCATTTCATTTCATTTTATTTCGCGAACCGCAGGAACTCCGTTCGTTGTAGGGATGCATTGAATGACACTTTACCGTGACCGTGCTTTATCGTCCGTAAATTTGAGCCAGCCTTTCGCGTGAAAATTTCCATTGAAAAATATTATGTGACGAGACCTATCGACTGAAAAGTTCGGCAAGGGTCACTCTTTGCGGATCATTTTACACAGTTTCGTACTCACAATTCCACCTCCGGACACGCGCACACGTCGTCGCCGATGCATCGCCGGACGGACTGATAGGCGGCCAGGCTTTCTTCGTCGTCCACGCTGTTTTGCGGTTGCGTATCGCTTTTAGAACTTCGATTGTCGTCGTTTCGTTTGCACGCTTTGATGAGCTGCAGTTTTTGGACTGATGTCTCACGGTGGAACGCCGGACACACGGGTAGAAACGACAGTAGTAGGTTTTTGTGGCTGTGGCTGCCATACACGATGAAAAGCCAGTATGTTTCTGCGTATCGCGGCAAACCGAATTTCGATGACCGAAACCCCACTAGTCTGCCACATCATTGATTGCGTAAGTATGGCTTTGAAAAATCATAAAAGGACACTGGCACGCACGCAGCGTAAGCTCGCACAATCAGTGAAGCCCGCTTCTCAAACGGTCTTTTCCGACCAAAAGCGCAATCAACCTCGCGTTCGCTCGGTATCTCGCACGGTCCCTCCTCCTCCATGTGGAAACCACGCTCAAGGTCGTTGCTCCTTTGGATGCACTCGGCGAATCGCCGGAGTCGCTCGTCGCGTAACGCTTGAACGTTGCGATAGTGCTCGGAGAACTTCCGGAAATCGCGACTCGAGCATTTCGCCCGCTGCTTCATCTGCTTCAGGGCGTCGTCGCGTTCCTTGGCGCCGGTGGCCAGTGTTTGGTGAATGCACTCCGCTATTGGCGTGCACGGATGGACAACCTGCGCGGTGCGCCTCCGAGTTCAAATCAACGGAGTTTATGGAAAATTCACAAGTTGTACGTTTATCGTTATGTGCGAATATTAAGAATGGATACAAATTGACTTTGGTTCAAGATTTATTCTAAAGTTGCTGGACTCTTCCTAAGTGTATGTGGCAAAAGTTGTAAATACTAGAGTTTTATACGAACGTTTCTAACGAACCTTTTTCGGTTGATCTTTTTGCTGACCGGCACCTTCCTGAAACGATTTTGTCAGAATCTAAAATGAACCGTTTTTAGGTCAAGCCAGAATAGAAACAAATCAATATTTTCAGGCCACCATTCGTTTTCTCGCGGCCTCTCTTTGTCACCCTCGTGGCCTGGTGGTAGTGCGTTAGACTGCAGTCTGTGCGCTCGGAAGATCGAGCCCCGTCGAGGGGTGTATAGGCACTTAATGACAGAGCAAACTCGATGGGCGCCCTACTCAATGGCGTTCTGTACGCTTGTTAGCCCTGGCTGAAAACATCGCCTAAAAATCACAACAACAACAACAACAACAACAAAACGTGCCTCAATTTTGCACTTGCAAATGCACGGGCAATGCTGAGTGGCTTCATGCACGAACAGACACTCCTCCACCGTCAATTGCGCGCATTTGCGTTTTGGCGCCAACGTTTCGAATTTGAACTCGTTTTCGCGCTCGCACAGTGGACAGTCCTTGTATTTGCTGTGGTTTGTGGTCTCGTGTCCAAAAGTCCTTTTAGTGATGAAGGTGAACAATAACATCAAAATGGCAGGCATTCGATGCATTTTTCAGAATCTGTCACTGTTTAGGAAAATTCGAACTCCTGTAGGAGACCTTTACGTTTTATGAGCATGTTTATGTGCGTGTTTTATGTTTTATGATGTGAAATTACACTACGCTTGAAATCACTAAATCGTGGCAAAATTAAATGCCTGGTTTTTTCAGTTTTCATCGCATCACGGCTTGACTTCTGCTCAGCAGCGGCTCACACGGGTCAAATATCATGCAAAAAAATCATTTCAAATTGCCACCAAAACTGTGTCTCTGAATTTCTTGCATTGCAACGTCGCACTTTTGCAAGTCCAAGGACGCGGGAGTTCCGCATGATTTGCTTCGTATAAACGTAACTCGATTAAAAACGCGGAATATGGCGGAGAAATTAGCTAAAAATATTTTCCGTTTATCAAATCGATTAATTTCCATTTATGGCCACGCCCCTTCGCACACACAGCCACAAAACTGCAGCAGTTAAACTGTGAAAAATCGAATGTGCAATTGATGCATATTCTGACAGAATATAATCCAACTCGCTGATTTGCTGCATCGAACCAATGCGACCAATCAGTAAAGCCCCGCATACTCAAGAGCCAAAAATCAACTGACTGGCTTTGCTTTACAGTGTGACAGAAGTTTTAGACCAGTTGGAAAAATGAACTTTTTTTATTGAAAAAAATTTTGCTGCATCCACAGATTCACCGCATGATACTCGTTCAACTGATAAAAAATTGCGATTTTCAAAAAAGAACAAAAAACGTTGTTGAGCATGTCAATGAAACTAAATTTCTGTGATAAAATTCTGTGAACGATCAAAATCACGAGGTTACTCTGGAAAGAAGTCTAATCAAGCATTTTTAAGAACAAAAATCCCAAAAAATGGTGTACCCCACCCATTTGCGACACAACACTTACTTACGTCAATGAAAACAAATTTTTGTGATAAACTAAAAATCAAAATCAGTTGACACTTCTGAGCGATTTGTTGGTCGTGACAGTTTTAAGAAATCCCAAGAATTTAGCCCATGCAAAAAAACACTGGTTCACGACTGTAAATTTTAAAATACCAAAATGGCAGGCAAGAAAGTCGCAGAAACTTCTACTTTTCACAGAGATTTCCTTTTGTAACAGCCTTTTGTAATGAAATTACCATTAACTCATCCCTTTGGGGCCTTTGGTAGCACAATTTCACCAATGTCACTGCATTCAGCCACTGAATTCGCTAGGTATGTGTTTCAAACAGGTTTCCAATTAACCCCCATGGGGATTACTTGTGGGGGGGGGATTATTCGGAAACTGGTCGGGGGGGTGGGGGTTTATTGGTGGGGGGGGGGATTAATGGTGGGGGGGGGTTTAATGGGGGTAATACGGTACATTAGCACAAATAGCCAATTATTTTTTTAGAAACACGTCAAATTTGACACACAGTTGGGCTCCTGAACGTTTTTTTTCTTTTTCGATAAAATTTCGCGTCCTTTTTGCACTTTGAGAAAAGCGACCATAGCGTGCACGCTGAAAAAAAAAACTTGCTACCAAAGGTGCGTGGTCGGATCGCGTCGGCCGCAAGTTCAACATCATGCTCGGCACGGCAGCCGCGAGCATCAACATCATCAGCTGCGCCTACATCTACAGCCACTCGTTCATGTGGCCGCTGTGGACTTACGTGGTCCTTGGCGCAGTCGAGGGCTTCTTCGGAAACTACGGAACGTCTGTTCAGTTTAACTGTATGAGTCATTGTTTGTATTGGTTTTTCTGTGGTCACCCGCAAGTTTCGTTGTTGCTTTGCGGCACGAATTGACATCGGTTGCGAGCTGCTTATGCTGTACATGCTGTGCATAGGGCGCATTCGCCTGTCCACGGCAATCCCGGACTCGCCAGTTCGCCCATTCGCCAGGATCAGTCAGTCTCAAAATAATGCGTGCGTGAAAGCGCGGTCAAGGTGGCACAGTTTTAGTTGCGCGTTTTAGAAGTAAAAATGCGTGTTGCGATTCGTGCGAGACTGAATTTGCACACACTTGACTGGGTGGCTGGCAGTTGTAATGGCGTATGGCACACCATTTCAGCGCCTTCTACGCAGCACAGTCGTACGTTTCCGACATCGTTGTCAATTCGAACGAGCGCAGCTTTCGTCTGAACATTGTGTTCGCCTTTCGATCGTTGGGCAGCACTTTAGGCTCGTATTTCACTGAGCTATGGGCGGCCACGGTCGGCTTGGTTGAGTTTATGCTGCTCGGCAATGCGGTGCTGTTGATTCCATTGATCTGGGCGATTGTCTGGATCCCGATGATTCCGCCGGCCGTGTTGGAGCGCGCACGAAGGCAGTTTGCATTGAAGCTGGCTGGAGAGAGAGAACGGGTGCAGACATTGATCAACGCAGAGCGCAGATTGACCATGCTGCCAGTGCAGGCGGAGGTGAGAAGGTGCGAAAGCATCTTAGGCACTGGTTCGTAAGAGCTCATACAGTTTAGTGTGAGAACATGTTTTTTTTTGTTTTATTGACGTTATTACTTTTTTGTACGTTTTGAAACAAAGATAGCACAAAAAAACAGAATGGTTCCGTCACAAAATCGCACTCTGGCACGACGCTTTCGATCGAGAGCAACGAGTCCGGCTGCATTAGCATTTTGAAGGAGCTGGGACGACAGTACAGAGACGCTTACTACACGTTCACACGAAAACGCGAGGGATACAAGCGAACGTGCATTTGGATTCTGACGGTCGCTGGTTTCATTTCGACACTCGCAGGCGTCGAGGCGAGCGGTTGGGTTTCTTTCTTGCAACTCGTTTTGCGTTTTACCCGTTTTCAGTTACTTACTGGAAGTTTATGTCATTGCAAACAGCAAAACTTCTCTGCTGATACAGCACTGCTCGGCATTTACACTCGTTATGCTCCACTGTACTGGGACAACAAGGATCTGGCGGCTTGGCAGACTCATGGTCTGATTATTGGTCGGGAAGATTATCTGTCTCTCTGCTTTTTGTTCTTCTTTCTCCGATGTTTCTCATTAGACAATGAAAAAAATTGTGCGCTACTTTTTTTCAGGTACTGTGGGCCAGTTTCTGGGCATAATCTTTTTCAAAAAAATTATGAGAGTGAGCGACTCGCTCCTGCTCGCGTTCGTGTTTTTCTTGTTCGGCGTTTCTCAAATCCCAATTGCATTTCCGAGTGATCCGATCATGTATCTGTCAAACTGGATCGGCACACCATTGACGAACCTGATCAATCCGTGTCTCGCATCGTTGATGACCACGTTTGTCGAACCGGAAGAGGTTGTTGGACAATTCGTGTTTGTTTGTTTTTCAAAACATCGATCTTTTGAAATTAAAACTTTCTTCTTTTGATGAAATCGTGCGCACCCTTCATTCAAGGTGGTTTCCAGGTTGGTCGCTGTCTCATCGCTTTCGGCGTCACAACGTATCTGGCTGTGTTTGCACAAAACTACGTTCTTCAGTACATTTTCATGGCGACGCTTGATTGGTTTCCGGGTTTCATGTTTATTTTAGTCAGTGGCTTGCTGCTGATCTGTGTTGGTCTGATGATTTTCATTTGGATTGTGGAAAAACCAAATGATAAGGTGTACAAGATTGATGAGATTGTTAGTGAAACCGTGCAAAATGCTTACTACGAAGAGCCAACGGCTACTACGCAAGATGGACTTCATCTATCTCGGATGACTACTTCTTAAAACATATGTGAATTTTTGTTCATCACGTGTAGGGTTTTTGCACTCTTGTATTTCCTTATTTCTCGGTTGTTTTCTGTGCATATTTTTTGTTTGATTTAGTATAAAGCAAACTTTCCTGGTATTGATAATTGGTATTGGTGGTTCGTAGTTCATTTCACAAAGTGCTCCATGATTCCACTGCATTTACACCGCATGGCTAAAAACAGCTGAAAAATTGGCTGCTTAAGGCCCGTTCATACTGACGTATGCGTATACGGCACGGTACGCGCGTCACTTTAGGTCCTGTGTTATTGCATACTGCCGTTCATACAGACGTATGCATGTACGGCACGGCACGGCACGTTAGGTCTTGTGTCATTGCATAATAACATCCATGGAGACGTGCCTTTGACGTACACTGTACGTCAGTATGAACGGGCCTTTACAAAGCATAGTGTAGCAAAAAACGGGTATGGCTATTAGTATGTGTGCGGCATGTGCAACTTAATGTCATTTTGACAATTAAAGAAAATTGATATGAAAATTCAAGAAGGTTTTTATTTTTTAATAGCTCACTTAGACCTGAAGTTCCCACGTGCCTAACATAAAGGTGCTACACTGTATATAAGGTGCTATACGTATGTATACTGTAAATTTTTTTGAAATTCTTGATCGTACCAGTTTGAAAAATGTTAAAAAAACTATGCCATTGCGAAGTTAAACAATCCCTTTCGTATGAGCTGGCAGCAGCAACTAGCAACTTATCTATCGTATTTTTAGTTCTTTGGTGTTGTTATCATTGAAAAAAATCAGAGCAGAAACTAAGGTTTTGTTTTCGGGTGCTGATCTTGCAAGTTAGTTTTGATTTTTGATAAGAATATAACCAGTTTCAATACTTATTCTTCTTACAAAATTAAAATTTATTAAAATTTTTTTGCAGCTCGACGGTAATACAATGGGTTACAAAGAGCAATTATTGTCACTGAAGCAGACCGTCAAGCATACTCCCCAATATCTCAAAGAGAGTTGGGCAGATTTTGTTGGTGAGAGATTTAGTTTGGTGCAAAGTTTTTGGAGACATTGAAAAAAACACGTTGAATTGATTGCAGAGTCTCTATCAATTTTCACTTTGAAAACTTTCTTGGGTAATGTGGACGTTTTATACGTAGAATTGACCCTAAAAAGCGATGTAAAATTCTAAAACGTTTAACTTCAGTCTAAATTTTTCAGACTGGGCAAAATGGGTTCGCCCACGCCATATTTTCTATTACTTGACGTGCGAACCAAACGCATTCTTCCTTTACATTGGTACCTACTTTATGATCACCGTCACGCCGCAGCTGCAGTCTGATCGCCTTGAACACGATTATGGAGTAAGAAGTTTGACGACTATTAAAATTTGACAAGTTTAAGATTTGCTGGGTGCAATAAAATTATAGGAGTGCGTCTTTCTAAACTAAAGCAGTCAAATAGCAATTCTTTTGTTCCAGCCGACCGTACCAGACACGTACTCGCGAGACGCATATGAAAAGGAAATTCAAAAGTACATGGTTCGGTGGACGCAGTACCGGTTCGGCGCCAACGTTGTCTGCGCTATATTCATGATTACGTTTCTTGGTCAGCTTGCGGTCTTATTGACAGCGACCTGTAGTGAATTGAAAATTCTAATAATGGACATACTGAAACATGTTGATGAAGTAAAGTACCGGTAATAGTGCCGGACTAGTCACTTCCGTTCAGTAGTTGCCCGTAACATCAAATTAAGCTTAGAAATTAAAAAAAATATATAAAACTATGTAAATGATTTCTGATAACAAAAGGTGCGTGGTCGGATCGCGTCGGCCGCAAGTTCAACATCATGCTCGGCTCGGCAGCTCTGGGCATCAACATCATGAGCTGTGCGTACATCTACAGCTACTCGTTCATGTGGCCGCTGTGGACGTATGTGGTACTTGGCGCAGTCGAGGGTTCGTTTGGAAACTATGGCGGGTTAGTTCAGTGTTAGTCTGATTCATGTTTGTTTATGTCTGTAAAACTACAGTGGCGGACAAACGTGTTGGAACGCTTCGCGCGTGTGTGTTTTGCATTACGCGCGTGTTGCATCAGCCGTACAAACGCTATTATAAGAAATTAAGGGCAACGTTGGATTCACGGGACACTTTTCGACCAAACGTTGCCTATAAATTCTTCTAATAACGTTTGTACGGCTGATGCAACACACGCGCAATACGCAGCACTCACGCGCGCAGCGTTACAACACTTTTGGCCGCCACTGTCTATTTGCAAAGATACACTGCACTGCATTTCAGCTGTTTCTACGCCGCCCAGTCGTACGTGTCCGACGTCGTCGTTGACCCGAACGAGCGCAGCTTTCGTCTGAACATCGTCAGCATCTTTCGGTCGCTCGGCGCAACCTTGGGCTCCTATTTCACTGGCCTCTGGGCGGACGCAGTTGGATTGGTCGAATTCATGGTGATCGGCAACGCAATACTGCTGATCCCGTTTGTGTGGGCGTTCGTCTGGATACCGATGATTCCGCCGGCCGTGCTGGAGCGTGCACGAAAGCAGTACGCGGTCGACATGGCCGGAGAGAGAGACAGGGTGGAGACGTTGATCAACGCAGAGCGCAGACTGACCGTGCTGACAACACAGTCACAGGTTATAGCGTGAATGTTTGCAGATTATGAAACGTCAGACGGGAATAACTAACGCCTAGAGGACAAAACGTACCATGTCGTTACGAAAATCCTACAGTATAAAAAAACTCCCGCAATCAAGGCCGAAACTGTGCAACGAAGTGCAGTGTTAAACTAGTTTAAAACTTTCAGACTTTATAAAAAAGTACAATAATTGCATGCTGAATGCTACCTGTGAAAGTTGAAATAATTTTTTAAACCAAGTTTGTTTTTCGTTGTGGAACTCCGATTATCAAGCTACATAAACTTCAGGATGCTTCTGTCAAAAAGACGCACGGCGGCACGGTGCTTTCAATCAGAGATGAGAAAAAGGAGGCCGGCTGTCTTAGTATCTTGAAAGATCTCGGACAACAGTACAGAGATGCGTACTACACGTTCACACGCAAACGCGACGGCTGGAAACGCGCGTGCATTTGGATTCTGACGTTGGCTGGCTTCATTTCGACATTAGCAGGCGTTGAGGCAGGACGTTCGTTTGCTTCAATTACAGTCGAACTCTGAACTATAGCGAATCAGCTGATGATTCGTTGGTGATTGCGGTATGCATGCTTTCTGTGCAAACCAAAGTCTGCCCCCACGGCAATGCCTCTACAGAAAACATGCATCACGTGACCACCAGCCAATTAGCTGATTCCCTGTAATTTAGAGTTCGATTGTAAATTATAATTTTTTGTGTCGCTTCTTGCTGTATTTATCACATATTGTCGTATGTACAATGTATATCTGACAAATACAGAGCTAATTGGCATCTACACTCGCTTTGCTCCATTGTATTGGGATAACAAGGATCTGGCGGCTTGGCAGACTCATGGTCTGATCATTGGTAAGCAAACTGCTTGGCGTTTTTTGTGCTTGTCTCTGTATCCTTAAAAAGATGATAACGGAAACAATCAAAATGCTTTATTCCAGGGACCTTAGGCCAGTTCCTCGGCATAATCTTCTTCAAGAAGATTCTTAGAATGAGTGACTCGATGTTGTTGGCAGTCATCTTTTTCCTGTTTGCCATTTGTCAGATACCAATTGCATATCCGAGTAATTTCTTCATGTATCTGTCAAACTGGATCAGTGCACCTGTTAACATCATGAATCCGTGTCTCGCTTCGTTGATGACAACGTTTGTTGATCCTGAAGAGGTAACAAAAAAATGAAATGAGTTTTTTTTGCAGAATGAAACAATCATATTTCATGAGAAAAAAGCAAAAAGTCATTATTTAAGCCTGTTACAATGTATATCTAATGAATAATGGGTAAATGAAACACATTCACAATAGTTCATTTATAAAAAGCTGAAACTTTTTTCAGAATCTTCCAGTATTTCTAGGTTGGCCGGTGTCTTATCGCTTTTGGTGTCACGCTGTACCTGGCTGTATTCGCCCAGAACTACGTTCTGCAGTACATCTTCATGGCGACCATTGATTGGTTTCCGGGGTTCATGTTCATTTTGGTGACCGGCATGGCTTTGATCTGTGTTGGTCTGATGATTTTCATTTGGTTTGTCGAGAAGCCGGTGAAGAAAGTCTACAAGGTGGATGAAATTGTGGAGGAGACGGTGCAGAAGGCCGTTCAGGATGAGCTGATGGACGCTGCGCAAGACGGGCTCCATCATCGTCGATCAACTGCTGCTTGAGTTTATGTGATTCGGTTTTGACGTAAACACCACAATTACTTTTTACAAAAACGTTTTCGTTTCTTTTCAGTGTTCTTGTGCACATATTGCTGACTTTATTGTTTGTCGATCACTATGCGTTTTCTTACACTTTCTCGTGTCGGTTGATTCGATGGTAAAAATGTTATTGTTTCAGAAAAAGCACTTCTTGCTGAATGTTTACTATAACACAATGAGATGTTATTTTGAATTGCTAAGAAGTTATGAATGAAACTGAGATACCCAAGAGAACACGACAGTTTTCGTTTCAAACATTGCATTCTTTCCCGTTTGTAGAAACTGTTCAGAAGAAATCCGAAACATAATCAGAAGAATTCAGAAACTGTTCTGGAAACAGGCCAAACTAGGCCTCAACGTTATGACAAAAAAACCTGGTGTTTTGCACAATGCAACATGTGTTTGGCATCATCATATACCCCAGTATGCAAAATGGCTGTGTAAATAAGTTAGCTTGCAGCGTGTGTCGATTCTAAAGGCAAGGCAAGCTGTTGACTGAAATCCATACCTAAAGCAGCGCGTAGCAACGCAGAAACTAGAGCGTTCGTTTCTCAATGCGCCACATAGTCATTCTTTTTTAATAAACAAAAAAGCCAGAGGTATTTGTGTAACAATCTGCTATTTATAAGACTTTAATTGGCTTTGATGGTTTGTTTTAATGGCCACTTCAAATTGTTTTTGTGTGGTTAAAAACTGAATTGAAAAAGCAACAAATATCCATCAAGCTAATTTGGTTGCGACAAATTTTTTGATTCAATAACATAAATGAAGTCGATATTACTTTTATGTTGAGCCTGAAACGTGCTCGCTTCATAAGCCATATTGTGCAAAACACGTGATATTGTCCAATCTGAACTAAACTTTTCATATAAACGCCTTCTGTTTTTTACGCCAACAGCTTGCAAACTGACTCATAACATTGCGAAGAAAACGCCGCTTATCTTCTTCGCAAAACTATTTACACCATGTGTGTGTGTGTGTGTCGTTTCTCTCTGCTCCATATTTAGTTTACTCACTTTTTATGCGCATACAGTGCGTTTTGTTTGCTTTAAAAGCTGGCAAAAATTGATGATAGTATGATAGCCAGCTGGTCGAACAAAATATGTGTGGCGTGTTGAGTTCGCCTGAACCTGATGACATGAGACAATTGTCAATGTTTGTCTGCATGAATAGTACGCAAAGGCGTCTCCGTTTTCATTCATCCCACCGACCGACTGCTCTATCACAGTTGAACGAGTTTGATTGCAATGGCGAACGAAACGATCACTTATCGAGCTCGACCGACGTACAAAGTAATAATGATTAATGTCGCCAACCACATTGAACTCGAGCTCTCGTATCGACTGTCGGGTTCTTGTCGACATCGTCGTCAATCGATTCGCTTTCTTCTGTTGCCAATGGTATTGGTCTGCTTGTTTTCGTCGCAGCTGACTACGTTCTTTGCCGCCGCACTGAATATGCACCCTGAATCAATGTCGCCAGCTACACTGAGGCAATTCAGCGAAAAGCTCGACGTTCATGAAAACGTTCTACTGATCAACCAACCGATCTCACCATCGCACGTCCGCCTGATGCACAGAATTGGCGTTGAGCTGCAGCTGAAGGGTCATCGTATCACAGAGTTACGCTACGCGATTTCAGAATCGGTCCGTTTATCACGATTTTGGTAATCTGTCTTTTTACATTTAGCGATTACATTTACAAAAACCCACAGTGTGGTCTGGTCCATCAAAAATTGCTTGATTTTGTTCGACTTAAAAAAGTGCCAGAAATATTGGACTAAATTTTGAAGCTTAAAAAATTTTGCGAGTATAAGGACACTGATTGTCTATTTTATTGGCTCTTTTGTTGATTCTCAGTTTTTCCAGTTCGAGTTTTTCTCATTAATCTTCAGGTCTCGAGCATTCCAGCGCCCGCGAATTTCACACGTCTCGACTTCACTCGTGGCCTTCGGTTAGACCGACAACGCTTGCTGTTGGAATATATCGACAGCTGGGCATGGATGGATCAGAACACGATGAGTCAAGTGGTGAAGTTGATCGTGGACAACACGATTCTGAACGCTGATTTCCACAATTTACTGGCACGATGGGTGGACATGGCGAAACTACTGATCGAACCGTGCCTTGAGATGAGCGACGATCATAACGGACTCATTGAGGATTTGCAATCAAGACGCTTCACCATTGCGATCATGGATCCGGTGGCGTTCCCGTGCGCGTGGGTGTTGTTGAACCACCTCCAGTTGCCTTACGTGCTCGTCAGCAACTTTGTCGAGTTCTACATGCTCGACACGGCTTCAGGCATGCCACACGATCTTCGCTTCTTGGTTTGCGTTCACTGGAACAGTGGAAAACAGTGGAAAATTCATAATATCGTTCATGTTGTTACCGTGTCAACGGGTATCAATCTTGCAATGTTTGATATCTACAGTTGATGCTTTACAACATATTTTCTCTTCATATTTTGCGAAATATTTCCAGAAGTTTTTAAAGTTTCCAGAACAAAAATCTCAATAAAATCCACTAGGATGTTAATGTTGTCAGCAACTTTCCGGGATTGTTTTTACCCAGAAATTTAAAACCCGGAATTTTACACAACATTTTATAACAAAGCATATGTCATTTAATAGGGCTACATTTCGACTGACTGGCTTTCAGAGCGTGCATTAAAACCCAATTCAGACAGATCCACAAAAGGTCAACTGTTGTTGCTAGACTAAAATGTTTTGTTAAGCATTGACCTGTTTGTCTGTCACACCTATCATTTTTCAGGCGTTTCTGTGCCATTTTCCTACGTACCTGCTGCTTACGGCACATCCACTGAAGTGATGTCTTTCCCACAACGCATCCTGAACGTTCCAATGCACTATTTGCTGGACATTGTCCATAAAATGATTTTGTTACCACTGGCAGAGTTACTGACGTATTCGTTCAGAGAATTGAAAGGCCCGCCAGTGCTTAGGTTTGTTTGACAAAACTTGTTTTTATGTTATCTAAATTAGTTTTTTACAAGCTTTGAGATTATCAGTTCTGACGACCTTGTAGTTTTTTGACTCGGTTTATTCAAACAAACAAACACGTACAACTTCAGACGATGTGTCAAGATTAACCTGGAGAAAAAACTATCCTTGTATTTTGTGCTTAAGCCTGAAACTTGCAATGTGTCGAATAAGAATCAATCAATCAATAAATCAAAAGCGTGCGCGCCAAGGTTGGCCCTCATCGAGGTTTTTCGCCATTAAGGGCCTCCCTCTACGGGGCTCGACCCCTAAGCACACGAGTCACCCGGGATTATCAGTTCTACTTTGTCTGTTTTAGTGACACCAAATGCCAGCCGGTGGCCACCATTGTCAATGGTCAGCGGTTTTTTGACGATTTCGCAAGGCCACTCGCGCTGACGTTGACGACGTTCAACCTCGCCGGCAATGGCATCAATCAGCGCATCGGTGATGTTAGTTTCATTTATTATTTCACTTTGTCATTTGTCGCATTTGTCATTTCACATTAGCGAAGAAATTCGATGCGGATGGCAGTCACTTTAGGACTTGCGAAATTTCATTGACGATCCAGCGTCATTGGGCACCGTGATCTTGTCGATGTCAACGACGACCACGTCCGCCACAATGACGGCCGAGTTTCAAGTGAACTTCATCAACGCATTCAAAGAGTGCGACACTTGTGTTTCGTTGCTTTTTCAGTTTAGACATTTTGAAGAGAAATATTGAGACAAGTATTGAGTCACGTGCTTCCTCATTTTTTGAGGAACGGTTTTTATGCTCTACTAATGTGCTGTTTTATGTCAAATTCTACACCGGCATCTTGTCACAACATAAAAATTACAAAAACACCATGGTGTTTAGATTTCCCGACTATCGATTCGTCTGGCGCCTGGACGGCCAGAGCGTGTGCAACGCCAGTACGCAATGCGGCCACATTCGTACGTTCAAATGGATCCCTCAGCACGCGTTGCTCAGTAAGTTGCGTTTCATTCCGAAAAAAACAAACATGGCATATTATATCGTGATATTAAAATCGTTTTGTCACAAAAAATCCCGTTCACATTCAGCGCATCCAAAAACGAAAGTGCTCATCACGCACGGCGGCATCAACAGCATCGTCGAGGCACTAAGTCACAGCGTGCCAATGATCGGTGGGCGGACTTGATTCGACTTTTTTTGGTCACACAAGTCACTATTTGCCCAAACTAACGAAATGCGGACTATCTTTACAGTTTTAATGACTTTTAATGACAGTTTTGAATTCCTGACCTCTCTGTTTTGCAGCAATACCCATGTTCGGTGACCAGTTTCCGAACGCAGCGCGACTGGAGCGCCGTGGTGTTGGTCACATGCTGCTGAAACATGACGTCAATCGACATCTTCCGGACATGCTGCGCGAGATGTTCCGCAATGATAGGTCAGTGGGTCGTCGGATGTGATTCTTAGATGTTGTTGCTTTTTATAACGTTCCGCAGTCACATAACCAAATGCAGTTTTTAGTACAATTTCAGCTGATAGACTACTTTGTTGATCTTTCATTGTCAGTAACAAAGTGTTTCGCGCTACTTACATCTTCACCTACCCATTTTTTGTGCACAATAAACTGCACCAGTTACTGACTTTAAAAACCGGTGTTTTTTCTCGCATTTCGTTTAACATCTCAGAAAAGACAGAACAAATAAAAACCATCTGGAAACTTTTATCGCAAAACTTGCCTGTTTCTTGGCAGCTACCGCGTGCGCGTCACGAAGGTCAGCGCGATGATTGAGACGCAACACTCGCTGCCGCACATGCGCGACTCGTCCGTCTGGTGGGTCGAGTACGCCGCCCGTCACAAATCCACGATGGGCCGTCTGAAACCGCGCGGCTCGACGCTCGGCCACCTGAGCTACTTCTCGGTTGACGTTTGCTGCTCTGCACTGCTGGCACTCGTGTGTGTCGCTGTGCTGTTGACCGATGACGACCGTTGTTGTATGCCGACGTTGTGCGACGGCATTCGGAAACGATTCCGCGACTGGTCGCTGACCGTACGAATCACGGTAAAGCATTTCAGTGGACGGTGAAGCTTTTTTTTCATTTGTTGTTTCATTTCGATGAACGTTTTTCATTCTTAGTTTTGTTAAATTCATTTTTGGCGTTGTTGCGGTCACGTTGTGTGTAAAAAATCATTGTGTTTCATTAGAAACACGTAGGTTGTGTTTATTTCGCAGAGTGTATGTACATGTATGTACTATTATTTTTTCATAAATGTGATACAGCTAGTTTTGCTGCTTTGTTTTTTGGTTGGTTCTGTCTATTGCAGGGACGGAAACTTTTATACGTACCATAGATGTTGATGTTTTTAACTGATACGGAAAACTTCTATGCAGGCTTCAAAAAACCAATCCAGACTTCTAATACCACTAACTTCATGAAATCTTTTGCGTGTATATTCGCAGAGTACGTTTTTTAAACCTGTCATCTTTTTAGCATAATACAGAACCCGCTAATAATGAAGAAATACAGTAGCGGCATCGGGTTAGAAAAAAGGACATATTTCGCCTCAAAATGGGTTCCTGATTCGCCGAACAAACCCGATTGTTGTTCATTTTTCCTTAATTCAAGGCTTCGCGGGCTCTGTCTTCTGCCAAAAATGGTCGGGTTTTAATAAAATACGCCGCACATTTTTCTGTAGCTCAACGTTTTTATTCGATTTCAATGTTTCCAAACGAGTGCTTGTTTCAGAATCTCAATTTTTGTATAACAGACCGGTTGTGATTCCAATAGAACGTTACCTTTGAGCTGATTCACACTTTATGCAATATGCCGTTCATGCCGATCAAGAGACTTTTTTTAAATTCAATGTTATAAAAATGAGAGTTTGAAGGAGCAATTGCACTGCCGAACTTTTAACAACAAGATGGCGGTCATATTTCTCAAAAAAAGATTAGATGATAAAAAAACCACTAGTAATGCGCCCATTTTTCTTCAAAAAGCGTTGAAACTGATAAAATTCAGCAATAAACTGATTCAAAATACAACGTCACCGTGATCTGCGGCAAATGGAAGCTTACTTATACAAAACCCTGCGCTTAAACCATGAATTCATGAAAAAATTTTAGGTGCTCCTGAATTCTGGACGGGAAACCCTTTCTGTCTTATTTCGTAACCGTTCCGGGCGCGCTGTCGCGCAGCAACTCCAGAAAACCGAATCCCCTTGCGGGCGGGCGTGTTGTCGCCTCCGGTTGCCTCGTTCGCGTCCGCTGTCCGTCGCCGCGATTTTGCGGTCGTCTTGCGCCTGTGAAGCAACGTGCAATGATACTGAGTCGTTTTGTACGGATGAAATACAGATAATTTTGCAAAACTGAATGATGCTAAAACCATGTTCATGTAATTGATATTTTTTTTCGGAAAGTAGTGTAGCAAAGTAGAGTACCAAAAAAGGTTTGGTATAGGACCTGAGTGATGAACATGCCGCGCTCGCTCGGGACTGAACGGCCGATTGTGACGTTCGGATGGCTGCCGCAGATGCTCCGGTCGACGGCCCGGCTTCGGTTCGCGGCTTCAATAATGTAGAATTGCAGTCAACAAAACTTTTGCGAGTTTCAAAAAAAAGAGTTTCATTCTATGTATCTGTATGAGAAACCAGAGCCTCCACGCCAAAAAAAACTCACTCCGAATCAGTCGGGCGCTCTGACGTCGTCGTCGCATCGTCGGCCTCGGGCAGATTCCGCTTGTTCGGGTAATTCCGGCGGCCACCGGCACCGACCGGCCGCGGCGGCGGCTCCAGGTCCGGATTGTATTCGCCGACCCCTTCGAAGCCACCGCCGGATGCAGCCGCGGACTCGGAGCGCAGCGGACAAATCTCGCAGTAGCCGGCGTTCTCGCCCGGAATGCCCGGCGGGCCTTGTTGGCCGATGTGACCTGGCGTACCGTTTTCGCCCGGAATGCCCGGTGGGCCGGGCGGGCCGCGGCGCCCTGGATATAAAATGTACGCAATGCATGTGTGAATTTTTTACTGTTCACTTTTTTGTCCAATTTTTATTTTTTTGGTGCTGATCCGCAAGACACACCTTTACCATTTGCGAACAAAGTGCCAAAGTGCAAGACGCGACCGGTGAAATTGATGAAACTGACCTTCTTTGCCGGGCAGTCCGTTGCGTCCCGGATCACCGGGCCGGCCCTTCGAGCCCGCTGCACCGGCGTCTCCGTCGCGTCCGGGTTCCCCTTTTCGGCCGAGCGTACCCGGTTGTCCCGGTCTACCCGGCTCACCCTGGGCGCCCTCCGGTCCGAACTCGCCCGGCGAACCGGGACTGCCCTGCGGACCGTCCGGACCCTTTGGACCGGGGCTACCCGGGCGTCCCGGGTCACCTTTGTGGCCCTGAAGATTTTTCATTATTTACTACCTGAGCACATGGAATTCGCACAGAGTCTATGACTTGTTCTTGCTAAAAATCATCTTTTTTCATTTTATTCAAACTTCACTATGGTACTTTGTCACCAACCTGGTCTCCCGGTCTACCGAGCGGGCCCGACGGGCCGGGCAGTCCGGCGGGACAAATGCGACAGTCGTTCTCCGTGTCGATCAGCACCGGCGGTAGGTTGCCCGGTGCGCCCTGCGGCCCGTCCGGTCCGAGTTCACCGGGGTGACCGTCCAGTCCCGGGTTGCCGTCCTCGCCCGGGTTACCCTCCGGACATTGGTTGCGTTCGTTGCAGACTTTGGAAATTGGGTTTTTATAAGTTTTAAAAAAATTGTGTTTATCATAAGTAGGTAACCGTTTTTTTAAAAACTTGATTTGCGCTGATTGGCGGAATCAGCACGACAACAAGTGCAAGTCAATTCAGCGCTTTCAAAATGAACTTTTGCTTTTGGAAACGTTGACTGATGTAAAACCTTTTCGAATTTTCGTCTTTTATAAAGAAAAAGTTGTGCACTCACAGCACGCCTGGCTTGATTGGCGTGTTTTCCTGGTGAACCAGACGCGCTGCGGCTGCTGGACGTTCTGCAACTGGCCGATCTCCGTCCAAGCTTCGCTGGCTAGATCACGAAAATCGGTGATTCCAGTACTGACCACTTGGTTCGTGGTGTGTACCTGTGTTGTACGCAGCTTTCGTTTTCCTAATGTTCAGTTCGTTTCCACTGAGTGGGTATGTAACAACCAATTTTGGGCTATGTACAGTTGGCGGGTCAGTTTTGCTTTATCAGTTTTATCCAGTTTTATCCGAGCACAGGCTTGAAATCTGATTGTGATTTTGCGATTTTGATGACTTAAAATGACTGCAACAAGCCCGCTGGGGAGCTGTATCTTGAAAGAAATCCACAAACAATGTCGCTGTTTCATTCTTTCTCTGAGAGGAACACTGTTGTACGATCACTTCAAGATAGTTCAAAAAACTTCTCAGGCAAAAAATGGATGAAAAACCAACCTTATGCCACAACGTCAGGAGACTGACTGAGCAGAACAACACCGCAAACAAACTCGCCCCGGCAGCGGTGTAGATGACGGTGCGTGCACCGGACGGCTTGCGAACGGTCATGGCTGTATTTTTTTGGCTTATTGGTTCCTGAATCTGAAATTTCAGCGACAGAAATCCGGCTAATTTAGTTTCAAAAATTGAGAAACAACAACAACGTTTTTAACTTTCAAAAACGCTCTGCAATTGAACTGAACGTTTTCAAGCAAACCAAAACTAGAACAAAAAAGAAGAAAAAAACATTTCGGGTCACGGGTCAACCAACACTGAAATTCGTTCACGCAGTCAACGAATGTGAAACACACGATGTTTTAATTGTGAGAAAACATGAATTTCACGTTTCGTTTCCACAAACATACTCCACAGTTTTGTCACATTACGTTTCATGTGCTGTTGCTGTGTGAAGGAGTGAACTTATTACTGAATTCAGCCAGCACAGGAAACGTCTGTTAATTTTATTTTTTACTTTTTTTAAATTTTCAGCTTGTACAGTGTGATTCGGCTGTATACATATGTAGCATGCACTTTCTGAAGTTTTCAAACTGCGCGCAATTGGACACAGAATTTCTTCTGGTTTATTACAAAGTTACAGTCAGCAATCAAATCAATCAGCTACATCAGTTACTCCACTTGACCGGTGATGAAACGCATGAAACCCAAGCGCATTTGTTTGCAGTTTGCTGATTGGTTGCGTTTTGGACTGTGTGAAACCGGTGATTGGACGTGGCAGAAAAATGCGGCCGCTGTGCACCAAATTTGAACTTTTGAAAGAAAATATTGCACGTGTAGTGTCTGTGCCATTCCCCTCTGAATCTTCTGGAATGATTGCCTTGTGGAAATGTCGCGGTGCAAAAATTGTTGCAAAAACAGCACATGACAAAATTGTCTGAACTTGCGGTTGCGGTAAAAGGCGGCTCACATTATCGTATTCTTTTCAGTTGGATAGAAGAAAAGATAAAAACGCGATATGTGCAGGGTTTACATCTGTATTCCAAGCTTTAAGAAATTATCAAAAACCATAACGGTAGCTAAGAACATCCACACCTATCAAGTCAGACACCACAAACAATAACCTTTTATTTTACGATGTCCATCCCTAAGCGACCAACAACAACCAAATATCCTCACCTTCACACAAATCCCAGCAGCCCACACAGGCACGACCCACGCCTAACGAGAAAACCCAAAAAAAGGTAAACACATTACAACTCTTTTTGTCTCTACAGAAAGGTGTGAGCCATAACTACGAAGAATAAGAACCACGAAAGAGAAAGATGCAACTATTATTTACAATCTATAATTATTGTATTTATATACAGAATTTGCAGAAGTAGTCTCAAGTTATAACGTTGAAATTAATTAAAAAGTATATTGAAAGGTTAACGTTTATGATAAACAAATAACCGTAAACGAAAACTGTCAAGGATAACTGCCGTACTAGAAGCTCGCCAGAGAGAAACCATCTGAACTTAACTCAAACTAGTCTGGCTCGTTCCGCCAAGGCCCCCGCGGCAGCGCGGGGCTGTCACGTTGCCCCCCGAAAATGTCGATGGCACAGGATGCAGAGGCTTCCAAGCCCCCCGTTCGCGAGACCCGTAAAACTTCGGGTTTACAAGTCTTTGGAGTCAGTGGTGCGAGTGTATAAAAAAAACAAACAACCCGCACATAAAAAAACCTCCATGAACTAGTGTTATTCATTTTCACATCATCTGTTTAAACTGGGAAGTCGATTTCGAACATAGTCTGTTTCTACGAGGACATAACCATACTCTTTTATGAATATGCTTCACAGTTAATTATTTTTAATTTTGCAAGAGCTACAAAAGCCGGAGCTCGAACACAAATCATAGCTCGCACATTCTACATAAACCAAACACCCTAGAAGCTTAGGTTTTTCGTTTTTTGTTGTGTTTACTGGTTTCCCCTTTGCACGTCCGATGTCCTAATCCCGTAAGGTGTCAGGACTTAGAATCCCGAATCGAACAAAAAAGGAACCTTCAGCCGTGATCCGTGTAGTGAGTAACGAATTACAAAAAAAAACACATAGTTTCATTGCTGAATTAGTTTCCGTTCAATTTTACATCCGTTTCACCGTCAATCGACACTAAAAAGTCACTATTGAGTCTCGTATATCACTGCTACACGAAAACCCACCTTCAGCCCATGAACTGTCCCTTGAATCACCCTATACTCGTTGTTTTTTTCTTGATCAGTTTCGCCAAAATCAACCGTCGGTCACCTTCCGATCAGCTCGACAGAGTAACGATTAAAGTTTACATAAAAAATTACACAAAAATTCGTGCCCAAGAATCTTAATCAAAAGGAGTAACAAACTTGTTAGGATTCCGTTCCTAGATTAGTTTCATAAACCCCCAAAGCCAATACGCCCGATACCGCCATAATTCAGAAGATACAGTTTCTAAGGTTTCTAATTTAGAATAAATTCCTCAAAAATTCACAGCAGTACACTGAAATACACTAATTAAATGTCTTTTGTTTATTCACGAAGCTCGCCAACTTCCCCCGTTATCACGACCGTAAGCGACACTAGTCAGGATTTAGAATCGTTTATTATTGAAGAAAAAACACAGACCCGTGACCCGTGTACAGAATAACAAATTACCACGGTTTAATTTTCTTTTTTTGTTCTCGTTTGAGATCGCTTTTCGCCACTGTCCAGTCCTTCAAGACCGAAACAATCCCGTTTCTAGATTTGGTCATGTACGAATACCAACACTAGCCCAGTCACCGTCGTCAGGATTTAAACTTACAGAGGCGCACGCGTTATTTTTTGTTCTTTGGTGATCAACCTATTTTGCCCGCTTGAACCGCCGATTCGTCATAACTCGTCAGAACGAGTTCCTCCCGTAGTAACTCAAGCAAAAAAAATAATCTAAGTTCGGTTATAAACTCAGTAAAACACCCTTTTCATCTGTTTTCTTTTCTTTATCGTTTCCGGAAAGATTCCTTTTCTTTTCGCTCGTGATTGGCCCGATTTCGCCACTAGAGACGATCGCGTGAGAATCATCAAGAAAAACCAATTCGAAATGCATATATAAAACATCGAACTCACGCGTAATCTGCGCTTTCGTTACTTTGCAGATCTCGCCTGTTTTCGCTCCCGTTTCCGCCCAAGTCGCCCGAATTCGCCGTCTTTCGGTGTCCACGTTAGATCACTAACAAAAAGTTCGCGAAAAAACCTTAAAATTACCTTGAACAAGCCTTGAAATCCCTGTTTTCTTTTTCTTTGTTTCTTTCCCTATTTTGCACAGTTCCCTCGCCCATAACCTTAACCGCTTAATTACTAGAGTAACTAGCGTGAGCCAACTAAATAAACAACCCTAAAAACCGCATTAAATTGATTGAATCACACTGGACACTTGTCTTTTGTTCGTTTCCGGATCTTGTCCGTTTTCGCCGACTACTCCGCCCGAATCGTCATAACTCATCAACGTGAAGTGGCTGGGGTAGAACGCTTAAAAAAAATGCCAGCAAAGAAATTAGAATTGCAATGAATTACCCCGTATTTCTGTCTTTTCTTATTTTACTTATTTCGACAGCTTCCCCGGCTGACACGACCGAGATTCCCAAAATCGAGCTGCTTCAGAAGCTCAAGTAAATCAAGTATCAACTAATCCAAAATCCGTGAACAGCATCCTAAATTACTAAATACTAAACCTATTTGCCATTTTTCAGACCGAAGATAAAAGATATAGAAACGAATAAACAGTAGAAATGCTAGAAAATACAAAAAACCCAAAAATTCGAAATTAGAACTGCGAATGCCCAGGAAAAAATAAATTTTTTGTTTTCATTGTTGGATTGACTTCACCTGAAAATCAAGTTCAGCTCAAAAGTTACAGTCGCCAAGTAAAGAAGCGGCGAAAACGAAAACCCAAAAGCCGGGACCAAGGACAATAACTAAAGACTAAGCATAACTATAAAACCCGAAACGGGGGCAAAAAATAAAAAACTTATTTAAAAAAACCGAGTGAAAATACTCCAATAAACAAAATTTCTCTAAATATGAAAATGTGGCGCAGAAAAAAAGAAAAAGTGAGAACATGTGAAACTGAGTGAACACGATGAAATTTTTAAAAAAGACCTGTAAATTTTGTCCCAAAAAAAAATGGAGAGGGCAATAAACCCATTAATTTTTAAATGTCCATGTGAAATTTCACAGAAGAAAAATTTTTGCTAAAATGGGGACAGTGTAGCAAGTAAAAACAGTAAACGCGAGCACAGATTGAAATGACAACGGAAAAAAAAAAGAAAAAAAAAAAAAAAAAACAGCTAAAAAATAGAAAGTTACTGACGTCTGCAGCTGAAAAAAAGTAGGATAATAAAAAATTGCCCAGATTCAAAC
The DNA here is from genome assembly GCA_030248135.1 of Theristus sp. LFF4_11. Classification (NCBI taxonomy): domain Eukaryota; kingdom Metazoa; phylum Nematoda; class Chromadorea; order Monhysterida; family Xyalidae; genus Theristus; species Theristus sp. LFF4_11. The sequence continues at coordinate 2,928 of JASANC010001168.1, read as the reverse complement.
CCAAAATTGGGGTTTCGGTTCGAAGTGAACGGATTTAGTTTAGCGCCTAACAAAAGGCCCCTGGAAGAAGCCAGGCAAATGCAAAAAACGCGCGCGAGGGTAAAAACTCACATATTACGTGAGATGCTGTCCGCGCACACACGCGCGCGCGCGCAGATGCATAAGTATAGAAGCATCCATGACAAAAAAAAATCTCTGTGTGTACATTTTTGTATTTTTAGGTTTTACCAAAGTTTTTTTGCTGGCAGCACAGTTTCTCCCATTCTTCCTCCCTCTCCCTTTTTCATTTTTGCCATAAGCCGATTAAAAGTAACAAAATCGACAGAAACGTAATGCGATTTCGTCCGGTAGTGATTCTCTAATTTGCATTATGTGCTGAGTTTGCGGATACTCAGAAATTTGTACTCCGCAAAAGTAAAACGCAGATGAGATGAGTTAGCCATGACCGATTTTTTCTTTGTCATTGAGGCGCACACGCTGATTGGCGAGCAGTTTCTTGACGACACCAGTATTATGTTTTGGAGAGTTCACAATTTACAAATCCAACCATGAAGATAAATAACAATATAACTGGAAAAAAACGTTGGTGGCAGATAGAGACAAATATCACGCATTTTATCGGCTCAAAACACTGATAGCCGCTTATATTATGGTGCAATGTAAGTAAATCATTGATGAATGAATTTAGGGCACCCTAAACAAAACATGCGACGCCGCTGTTATCCGAATCATGGAATATATAAAAAATCATGAAAAATGCATGGCATACAAGTATATAAGTGCAAAGTTTTTGGGGTCCGAATAACTGCTGAGAGGTCTTCGGAGAAAATGTATTCGCCTAATGATGCTAAACACGCTAACAGCTGCCACACTTATACAGCACTTAGCTGTCATTTTAAGCGAGTTTGTGCTATTTTATGCTTCTAAATAGCACGTTTCATGCATATTGTTGTAATTCATGGGGTCTCAATCTAGCTCCTACTATACTGATTTTGATGTCTTTCCTTTACTGAAGTTTCCCAAAAAGTTTCTGGACAATGTTCAGGATGTTAAAAATTATACTGCAACAAACTTCTATTCAATATTCCCAATAATTTCAGTTTTTTTCTGCCGTTTTGCCCGTTTTGGCATAAAACATTGACGAAACTTGAGAGGAAAACAGCAAAGTTGAAGTTCACGTTATTTTTATAAAATTTAAAACAGCAACAGTGAAAAGGAAGTGCACGCATGTGCGTAAGTCCATGTTGTAACCATAATCTATGAGTTCGTGATCGTGATGTTTGCTGTCAATTTCACTCTTCCTTTATGCCGGTTGAAACAAGTTTATTTTTACGTTTATCCACCAACTACACGTAAGCTGATGCAGCAATATCGTTTTTCGGTATTAGTATTCAAAAATGTACTTTTCAATTTGCGTGGCATACGGAATGAATGAGCATTCAAGAGCCGCATTCAAGACCAAGGAAGTGTTTTTAGTATAACTGAGTGAATAGCGTTTATAAATGTATAGCGTAACAAAAAGTCAGTAAATTTGCAAGTAATTATTTCCGCCCAACCCCCAATCGAAAATTGAAATTTGTAACGTTGAAAGTTAATACTTTCGGATTAAGAATCCATCCAACAAACAATTTAAACAATATTTTGTAAATTCACAGATTGATTTATTTTCATTATTATTGTTAAAATCCTGCTTTACAAACCAATGAGAAAATGACACAAAAAACTCCATTAGTCAGATTAGCGGTGTTTTTTTGGTTGAAATATTTTTAGCCGCAACGAAAACAGTTAGCTCATTCTTTTTTTTTGTTTTTTCTGGCGATTGAGCTCACTGAACTAGCCATTAAAGTGATGACATCTAAAAATTATCTGGAAATCAGCAAAAAAACGGAAATTTTCCACTAATAAACCCAGCGAAAAAAAAGCCGCACAAAAATGTCCCGGATTTCACTGTGTTTTTTCTGTATTTTGCGTGTTTCTCAGTCGTTTATGAGTGTTTTTTTCTGGTTTAGAGACAAAAAAAACACGTTTCGTACATGTTCTATCTAATATTTTTATTTTCAATCTTCCAAATCCGGATATATGGCACCATGCATTGCGTGCTTTTTCAGTTTTTCCATCCGCATTTGCGCGTGCGTGTGTGCGTTTGCTTTTAGTGGGTATCAATGGACGTGTATAACTGCCGTTGCACATTTTGTGATTCATGAATTCAAAATTATCTCTGTCTTTTTTCGTGATTGTTTGCTGGTGTACACTTCTTTTCGTTCAAAAAAAAAGCAATTTGTGGTCTACTATGGTGTCTCCTATGTGTTTTTAGGGTTTCCAAGTTGTAATGCCACTGAAAAAATGGAAATTACGAAATTGTAGTTTGTTTCCTCGTTTAAACCAATTTAAGGAAAGGTTGTCGCATAAATTCGATTTTGTATGCCGTGGAAAAGAATGAAACAATCTTTTTTCACGAATTATACTGTACGTATCGTTTCTTTTTTCCATGTGCCACGAGCTGCGTTCGCTTTTTTGTGTTTTCGTTTTTTTTCGATTGCAAAAAACAATTTGTTGCTTCATCGTGTCATTTTGTATTGGCATCTTTTTGGCCACTGCAACAACAAAAAATAGCCGTCACTTCTTTCATAGTATGTGTTTTTTCTCTCTCTTTTTGTTCAATCCAAACCGCTGACATCTTGTGAAAACGGTTCACCCAACGAACACCTTTTAATTATTTCACTTCAACGGTTTCGCGACAAATTCGTTTCATTGCTTTTTTGGTCACTGCTTTTTTCAATGAGGGTTCATCAATGCAGTTTTTTGCATCACTATCAGAAAAACACCATTGAACTTCTCATTATGTGGACTCATTTTACTTTTCTTGACAAGCTCACATCCACATCAGCATATACAAAATGTAGTGCACGAACGAATAGTGATTTGACG
>JASANC010001164.1:0-15301 GCA_030248135.1 Theristus sp. LFF4_11 | reverse complement strand
CACACGACCGTTTTCAGATACCCGATAACATGGCCACATGTTAAAACTGCGTGCTGAGCTAAACTACCGTGTTAAACGTGCGTCTGTCAGTTGCCCGCAACGTGATCGCGAAATCATGGTACGTGTTTTCGATACGATGATTTGAAGAGTGGGCTCTCGCCATGTGGCAGATAGCATAGCTGGTTGAACCTGAAAGTAAGTGTCTTGGGGGGGGGGGGGCCGACCGGGTCGACAGGGGTTGCCGAATTAGCTACAGCAAACAGGAATTTTTGAACACAGTCAAATTTTGGTAATTTTCTAAAGAGGAACAACTAAGAACGGTTCAATATTCAAGTACACGTCGAAAATTGTCCTGTTTTACTGTTGAAAATGCAACTTTCCCTCTATGAAATGGACATAATTTCAATAAAACACGATTTTCGCTCTTATAGTTTTCCGGATCGTTCTGAAAATAGTCTAGATGAACTCAGCTCGACGAGACGCTTCGAACAAACCTAACTTGTAAAAAAAAATTTTTTTTTTTTAAAAAAAATTTTTTTTTTAATTTAAAAAAAAAAATCCGGATTTTTTTTTTTTCCCCTAACCCTAGGTCCAACCTAGAGATGTCAAAAAAAAAAAATTTCTATTTTTTTTCTTAAAAAAAAAAAAAATTTTTAAATTTTTTTTTAAAAATGAAAGTTGTTCAGAATTTTTCAGGGAGTCCGAATATCACCATCTGAGGAGCCACCGACTTACCATATGACCCCCACTCATATGGGAGGAGGGTGAAAATTTCAGACTTGGTTTCGGCGACCCCATTTTCCCACCGACGACATCACGTCTCGTGTTTTGCCTCTCAATTCACCTCAAATTACACGGAAACAAGTTTAACAACAAACCGGTGTGATCATGCCGACGACACGAGGCGAAACAGCAACGAGCAACCAACGAAGTTACGCTTGCAGTGGCAGCCAGTGCAATTTCGACCTTTCGAGATCCTGAAAAACGATGCGTAAATGTGAGTTCTCTGCTTCTATCTCACCTTAGCGACATCGGAATTTGTTGAACTCGCCTTTGCGACGCTCAAGTACTTCAATGCGCGAGTCGATCATCACTCACCAAGGCTGAAAACAGTCGATAAATCAATCCAGAATACCACCTGCAGCGTTGAAGACTAAGTGACAAGGTAAAGTCAAAGAAAATTTTTGTTGAACTTTCGAAAAATTATGCCAAAAACGGCATTTTCAGGGCACATAAAAGAAAAAATTTCAAAAATTTTTAATAAAAAAATTTAAAAAAAAATGCTCATTTTTTTTACTTTTTTTTTTAAATTAAAAAAAATTTTTTTTTTGACCCTTACATCTCTAGTCCAACCTATGGTAACGTGGGACCGCCATGGGGGGGGGGGGTGCATTTGATTTGTATACATACTTAAAAGTGATTTTTTTGATTTCTGATAAATGGTTGCTTGCAATGAGTCGTTGTAGGTTCCTAATCCTAATCCTAATCCTAATCCTAAGCCAAGCCTTTTTTATAAGGTGAAAATGATCAATTTAGTTTTTGCATTTTTTTCTTTCCTGTGTTAAAGGGCAGGGGCCACCGCTACTGCACATGCACCTGTTTTAATAATGATGCATTACGGTACGGGTGCATTTTTTCAAAATTTTCTGTGGGGGGCATAGTTGTTCCAGAGCCGAGGGGTTGGGGGGGGCCGATATAGATAGCTGGAGCAAATTTTCTAGATAGATAAATAGCTGGAAAATTTTGGGGGGGGCGCGGGGGGGGCCATGTGACTTTGGGGGGGGGCCGGTCAAAATTTTGAAATTTGATAGATAGATAGCTAAAACAATAAAAAGCTATAAAAACAGCAAAATAATGCTAAAAATACACTAAAAATCAAGTATAAGCGCGTATTTTACCTAAAATTAGCGAAATTTTTAAGAATTACGAGCAAAAATGGTCAATTTTGCTCAAAAATTGACTCATTTTATGTCCTCGAAGACAAAAATTTTCAGATAGATAGCTGGCTGAGAAAATTTTTTAGATAGATAATAGCTGAGCCGAAAAAACCTGTTTGATAGAGATAGATTCGAAAATTTTTTGGGGGGGGCCGGCCCCCCCCAGCCCCCCCCCCTAGAACAACTATGGTGGGGGGGGTCCACCCACCTAGGGTTAGGGGCTTTGAAAAAAAAAATTTGTTTTATTTTTTTTTCGTTTTTTTTAAAAAAAAAAATTTGGATTTTTTTTTCAAACTTAAAAAAAAATTTGAAAAATTTTTCTTCTACTTTGCTCTGAAAATTCGATTTATGGCATAATTTTTTGAAAGTTCAAACCAAATTTTCTTCCCAACTTCTTTGTGTGCTTAGGTACATGTCATTATTTGGTCATTTTGACCGACGTACTCCATGTTTTTCGATTTGGATGACTTCTAGAGTCAATTTTTAGCGTTGAAATGACTTAACTGAATTGAAATATCGTTTCAGAAATCGTTTTCTTGCAACTTGGAACATGTTTTTTCAGTCGGTGGTAGGCCATGAGATGAACATGATATTTTGTTGATTGGCGTATGTTATAGGTCTACAATGGAGTTGTGCGACATATTGTTAAACAATTGGAGCGGAGATGTTGGTTAATACCACATCACACGACCGTTTTTCAGATACCCGATAACATGGCCACATGTTAAAACTTGCGTGCTGAGCTAAACTAACGTGTTAAACTTGCGTCTGTCAGTTGCCCGCAACGTGATCGCGACATCATGGTACGTGTTTTCGATACCATGATTTGAAGAGTGGGCTCTCGCCATGTGGCAGATAGCATAGCTGGTTGAACCTGAAAGTAAGTGTCTTGGGGGGGGGCGACCGGGTCGACAGGGGTTGCCGACTTAGCTACAGCAAACAGGAATTGTTGAACACAGTCAAATTTTGGTAATTTTCTAAAGAGGAACAACTAAGAACGGTTCAATATTCAAGTACACGTCGAAAATTGTCCTGTTTTACTGTTGAAAATGCAACTTTCCCTCTATGAAATGGACATAATTTCAATAAAACACGATTTTCGCTCTTATAGTTTTCCGAATCGTTCTGAAAATAGTCTAGATGAACTCAGCTCGACGAGACGCTTCGAACAAACCTAACTTGTAAAAAAAAATTTTTAAAAAAAAAAATTTTTTTTTTTAATTTAAAAAAAAATCCGGATTTTTTCCCCCTAACCCTACACCCACCCCCCACCCCCCCACCCCCATGATAAATTTTCGCTTAAATTTTAAATTTTAAAATCGGAAAAACGCTAAATTTTGCTGCAAAATCGTTGAAATTACAATGAAGATGGTCAAGTTATCATATATTCAGCTTATATTATGGACTTTATAGACAAAAAATCATGATTTTCGAAAAAAAAATTTTAGGGTGTACGGAAAATTTTGGGGGGGGGGGTCTCCGCCAGACAAAATTTCATGGGGGGTGTGGGGGGGTGTCGGCCAAATTTTCGAGGGGGGGGTCCGATGGGGGGGTGCCCGGTTTTAGGGGGGGTGGCACGGTGCCCCCCCCACCCACCCCCCAACCAAATCAAAGTTGTGCTAAATCAACCAGGGAGTTCGAAGAACCACATTTGATGTGCAATCGCCTCCCGAATGACTCCCGTATGGCGGAACTTTCCAGATTTTGTTTGGGTGACCTCAATTAGCCCTTTTCCAAACCGTCACCATGCCTCTTCTTGTGTTTTGATCTCCAAAACGGCACTAATTATCCCCAGCCCAAGTGAAAATACACATGCCGGCTTGAAATTCGACCAATTCTGATAATGTATCGCGACGGCAGTAGTACACGAAACAGCAACCAGACAACATAGTTGTTCCAGAGCCGAGGGGTTGGGGGGGGGGCCTAGAGATGTCAAGAAAAAAAATCCATTTTTTTTCTTAAAAAAAAAAAATTTTAATTTTTTTAAATGAAAGTTGTTCAGAATTTTTCAGGGAGTCCGAATATCACCATCTGAGGAGCCACCGACTTACCATATGACCCCCACTCATATGGGACGAGGGTGAAAATTTCAGACTTGGTTTCGGCGACCCCATTTTCCCACCGACGACATCACGTCTCGTGTTTTGCCTTTCAATTCACCTCAAATAACACGGAAACAAGTTCAACAACAAACCGGTGTGATCATGCTGACGACACGACGACGACACACGTGTGACAACAGCAACGAGCAACCAACGAAGTTACGCTTGCAGTGGCAGACAGTGCAATTTCGACCTTTCGAGATCCTGAAAAATAATGCGTAAATGTGAGTTCTCTGCTTCTATCTCACCTTAGCGGCATCGGAATTTGTTGAACTAGCCTTTGCGACGCTGCAGTACCGAAGACGAGGGGGGTGGGGGGGGGTACACCCCCCCAGAGCACCCGAGACCTCCGCGTGGGGGGGGGTGGGGGTGGGGGGGGGGTCACGCGACACCCACCCCCCAAAACCTGACACTGGACCATCCACACCCCCCCCCCTCGAAATTTGCTAGACACCCCCCCACCCCCCCCCCCCCTAGATGGACCTAAGTAACAGTGACACCCCCCAAAAATTTTCTCGGACCACCCAAAAATCATGAATTTTTGCTCAAAAATCATGATTTTTTGTCTTTAAAGTCCATAATATAAGCTAAATATATGATAACTTGACATTCTTCATTGTAATTCCAAAGATTTTGCAGCAAAATGTAGCGTTTTTCCTTCAAAATTTAAGCGAAAAAATCTCATGGGTGGGGTGGGGGTAGGGTTGTTAAACAAAAATGAAATTTTTTTTTAAAAAAAGTGATTTAAAAAAAAACAAAAATGCCGATTTTTTTTTAAATTCGAAAAATTTTCCTCTAATATGCTCTGAAAACCTCAATTTTGGCACAATTTTTCGAAAGTTCAACAAAAATTTTCTTTGATTATACCTCGTAAAACCTTTAGCAGTCGATTTTGGGCCGTTTTACCGACTGATTTTAGGCTTCGACAACATCTGCGATGAAGTTTTTGAGCGTCCCAAAGCTTAGCCTACCATTTCCGATGCAGATAAGGTGACGATTCGTCTCGCAGAGCGTCAGATTGTGCTCGCTGCTCCGTTTGCAAGCGCTACGTTGTCTGGTTGCTGCTTCGTGTCCTGTCGTCGCGACACCATCAGTACCGTGGGCCCAAACAAATTTTCGAAGGGGGGGTATGGTGCCGTGGGGGGGGGGGGGGGGTGCCGACCAAAAAGTGAGGGGGGGGGGTCCAACCTATGGTAACGTGGGACTCCCCCCCAGGGGGAATCATAGACAAAAGACCGCACGTACCAAAAGACCGCACGTGCCAAAAGACCGCAAGACCAAAATACCGCAGATTGGTGTGGAACCAAAATACCGCACGTGCCAAAAGACCGCACGAGCATTTAGAAAGTCGGTTCCGCTTTCTGTTTCGATTTTACAATTGCATCAAGCAACATTCGTATCATTTCTTGTGATAAATTGTGTTGTTTTCGTTTGTTCATTGTTCAAGTTCCACTTTTACGCAACAAAAATGTTTTTTCCTGATTCAGTGGATTTGGAACGCAGCCAAATAGCGTTTTCGGGGTTCAGTGGATTTGGAACACGGCCAAATAGTAAAAATGATTGTGGACACAGCCTTCAAAAACTTACTTTTGTTTGATAATTTGTTATGGATTATCAAAATTAGCTGGGGGAATCGTTAGCTGGGCGACGTTTTCTGTTGACAGTCTGCGCGTTTCACCGTGTTTGTCTTGTTCATCGTCCTGTCACGCGTTCTCCCGGCGCTGTGCTCAACCAATTTCAACGAACTATGGCTGAATCAACTCAGTAGAACACTGGCAACGCGATGATGTGTCGTTGTTGGTTGGTTCCGATCATTTTTTAGAAACCAAAACATCCAAAATCACAATAAATTTGTGTTTTGTCGTTTTTCACACTTTTTTATTGCAAAGCAACCGATGCTGAATAAAACAACAACCAACCACAAACTACATATCAACGTGTCCCGGATGTTCTGCTGAGATGATTTAGCCGTCGATCGTTGAAATCGGCCGAGTAAATCTGGATCTGAACGACGTTTTCTGTTGACAATCTGCGCGTTTCACCGTGTGTGTCGCGCGCTCCGACCTGTCACGCAGCACTGCCGGCGCTTTTCTTGACCGATTTCGACGAACGACCGCTCAATCAATTCAGCAGAACACCGGCAACATGACGATGTGTCGTTTGCGGTTGGTTCCGATCATTTTTTTTGAAAACCAAAAATATCCAAAATCACCATAAATTTGTGTTTTGTCGTTTTTCACATTTTATTATTGCAAAGCAACCGATGCTGAATAAAACAACAACCAACGAGAAACTGCATACAGTTGTGTTTCGATGTTCTACTGAGATGATTGAGCCGTCGATCGTCGAAATCGGCCAAGTAAATCGTGATCTGGACGACGTTTTCTGTTGACAATCTGCTCGTTTCACCGTGTGTGTCGCGCGCGCCGACCTGTCACGCAGCACTGCCGGCGCTGTGCTTGACCGATTTCGACGAACGACCGCTCAATCAATTCAGCAGAACACCTGCAACATGATGATGTGTCGTTTGTAGTTGGTTCCGATTATTTTTTTGAAACCCAAAAAAATCCAAAATCACCATAAATTTGTGTTTTGTCGTTTTTCACACTTTTTTTATTGCAAAGCAACCGATGCTGAATAAAACAACAACCAACCAGAAACTGCATATAGTCGTGTTCCGAATGTTCTACTGAGATGATTGAGCCGTCGATCGTCGAAATCGGCCGAGTAAATCGGGATCTGAACGACGTTTTCTGTTGACAATCTGCGCGTTTCACCGTGTGTGTCGCGCGCGCCGACCTGTCACGCAGCACTGCCGACGCTGTGCTTGACCGATTTCGACGAACGACCGCTCAATCAATTCAACAGAACACCGGCAACATGATGATGTGTCGTTTGTAGTTGGTTCCGATTACTTTTTTGAAAACCAAAAAAATCCTAAATCACCATAAATTTGTGTTTTGTCGTTTTTCACACTTTTTTTATTGCAAAGCAACCGATAATGAATAAAACAACAACCAACCAGAAACTGCATAAAGTCGTGTTCCGAATGTTCTACTGAGATGATTGAGCCGTCGATCGTCGAAATCGGCCAAGGAAATCGTGATCTGGACGACGTTTTCTGTTGACAATCTGAGCGTTTCACCGTGTGTGTCGCGCGCGCCGACCTGTCACGCAGCACTGCCGGCGCTTTTCTTGACCGATTTCGACGAACGACCGCTCAATCAATTCAGCAGAACACCGGCAACATGATGATATGTCGTTTGTAGTTCAATCAATCAATCAATTTTATTTGTATGCCTCACGGCCAGTTCACATCAACACATTCACAAAACTTCCATTATGCAAAACAAACACAATTGATGTTCCGTTGGTTGGTTGGTTCCGATTATTTTTTTGAAAACCAAAAAAATCCAAAATCACCATAAATTTGTGTTTTGTCGTTTTTCACACTTTTTTTATTGCAAAGCATCGATGCTGAATAAAACAACAACTAACCAGAATCTGCATATAGTCGTGTTCCGAATGTTCTACTGAGATGATTGAGCCGTCGATCGTCGAAATCGGCCAAGGAAAAGTCTTTTGTCCGCAAGCCCCCAGGGGGGTCCCATGGGGGGGTGCATTTTTTCAAAATTTTCTGTGGGGGGGGTCCATCCCCCCACCCCCCCCCCCCATGAAATTTTTTCGCTTAAATTTTAAAGGAAAAACGCTAAATTTAGCTGCAAAATCTTTGAAATCACAATGAAGATGGTCAAGTTATCATATATTCAGCTTATATTATAGACTTTATAGACAAAAAATCATGATTTTCGAAAAAAAAATTAGGGTGTGCAGAAAATTTTGGGGGGGGGGGGTCTCCGCCAGACAAAATTTCATGGGGGTGTGGGGGGGTGTCGGCCAAATTTTCGAGGGGGGGTCCGATGGGGGGGGGGTGCCCGGGTTTAGGGGGGGGTGGCACGGTGGGCCCCCCCCCCCCCCCCCCCCCCCCCACCCGTCGGTCTCGGGTTATCCGGGGGGTTTTACCCCCCCCACAACCCCCCCCGCCCACGGTACTGGACACCATCAGAAGAATTGATCGAATTTCAAGGCGGTATGTTTGTCTTCACTTTAGCATTAGCTTAGCTGGGGACAATTAGTGACGTTTTGGAGGTCAAAACACAAGAAGAGGCATGGTGACGGTTTAGAAAAGGGGTAATTGAGGTCACCAAAACAAAATCTGCAAAGTTCCGCCATACGGGAGTCATTCGGGAGGCGCTTGCATATCAATGTGGTTCTTCGGACTCCCTGATTGATTTAGCACAACTTTGATTTTTGAAATTTTTTTTTTTTAATTTTTTTTTAAAAACAAAAATGACGATTTTTGTTTTTTTTAACAACCCTAGGTGGGGGGTTTCCCCCCCCCCAGAAAATTTTCTACAATGGTGCCCCCCCCCATGGCCCACGCCTGGGGGGGTGTCACTGTACCATGACTGACACCCCCCCACTGAAAAATTTTCGGCACCCCCCCCCCCACGTGACGACACCCCCCCCCCCTCGAAAATTTGCTTTCGCCTTCGGTACTGCGCTCAAGTACTTCAATGCGCGAGTCGATCATCACTCACCAAGGCTGAAAACAGTCGATAAATCAATCCAGAATACCACCTGCAGCGTTGAAGACTAAGTGACAAGGTAAAGTCAAAGAAACTTTCGAAAAATTATGCCAAAAACGGCATTTTCAGGGCACATTAAAGAAAAAATTTCAAAAATTTTTAATAAAAAAATAAAAATAAAAGCTTATTTTTTTATTTTTTTTTAAATAAAAAAAAATTTTTTTGACCCTTACATCTCTAGGGGGGCCGATATAGATAGCTGGAGCAAACTTTCCAGATGGATAGATAGCTGGAAAATTTGGGGGGGCCGCGGGGGGGGGGGGGCATGTGACTTTGGGGGAGGGCGGTCAAAATTTTGAAATTTGATAGATAGATACAGTCTATCACGCTAATATATGCAACTCGCTGATTGGTCGGCTCCTCACGCTCCGCACCCTGGGAACGGGATTTAGAAAAAATCATGTTTTTCATTGTTCAACGGTTTGTTTTCATTTATTTCATGCCGAAAAAACATTCTAAATAAAAAACTACAAAATTCCAAACGTTTGAATTGGTAAAAAATTAGTAAACTGAAGTTTTTTTGGTTGATTGACGGCGACGACGTCGTCGAGAATTTTTGCTTTCAAACGTACCGCTGGCCGCTGCTGCGTGTTCAAAACAAATTTAAAACAAACAAACAAAATAACAAAACTTGCTTCCAACGATTTCGACAGTTTTCATCCCGCTTTTAACAATTGATTCATTGGGTGCGCCATGTCCATTCATTGTTGTTCAAAGATTGTTCACATTGTCAATAAATACTGTCACCTGCTGCGTTCTTCTTCTCTGTGCTTCGGACACACAGTAGCGGCCAGCGGCGGCACGCTCTTTTCATGCCTAAAGGCAAAAACTAAACCAAAAACCATAGACGACGTCGTCGCAGTCAATCAACCAAAAAAACTTCAGTTTACTAATTTTTTACCAATTCAAACGTTTGGAATTTTGTAGTTTTTTATTTAGAATGTTTTTTCGGCATGAAATAAATGAAAACAAACCGTTGAACAATGAAAAACATGATTTTTTCTGAATCCCGTTCCCAGGGTGCGGAGCGTGAGGAGCCGACCAATCAGCGAGTTGCATATATTAGCGTGATAGACTGTAGCTAAAACGCTAAAAGGCTATAAAAACAGCAAAATAATGCTAAAAATACACTAAAAATCAAGTATAAACGCGTATTTTACCTAAAATTAGCGAAATTTTCAAGAATTACGAGCAAAAATGGTCAGTTTTGGTCAAAAATTGACTTATTTTATGTCTTCGAAGACAAAAAATTTCAGATAGATAGCTGGCTGAAATTTTTTTTAGATAGATAATAGCTGAGCCGAAAAAACTTGTTTGATAGAGATAGATTCGAAAATTTTTTTTTGGGGGGGGGGCCGGTGTCACGATTTTATTTCCCCGTGTTTTTATTTCCCCGTCCGGGGATTTAACCATGGTGCTAAATCCCCGTACGGGGAATGGACCATGGTGTTAATTCCCCGTAGCCGTTTTAATATTAGATTAGATTTATTATGGACGTGTTTTTGGATTTATCTTTCTGCCACTTCTCTGTTTCAAAATCAAAAGGTACAAAAATGTTCCCAAAATCCCGATTTGCTATTCAAAATTCGAAATTTGTGAGACACAAGTTCACATGTCCAAAAGGTCCTATGTTGTATGCACAAAATGCCCATGTTTTTTGTTTCTTCGCGTTTTTTGGTGTGCAGTGCTCTGGTTCTTACCCTCATCCGTGTTTTTCCTTGTTTTTCTTCTTCACTCTGAAGCAAAGTTCGTCGCAAAGAAACAATTTGGGTTGATTTTGGTAAACCTAAACGACTGAGCCAAATGCACCTGTTGACTGTTGAGTTTTTACTCTGCTTGTTATTCGGTTTTTATTGCAACGTTAACGTTGCACTGTTTTGAGATTGTTTCATATTCATTTGACATGTTGTGCAGCAGCGACGGCCAACGCCGGTAGATCCACACAGCTTACTACGTACTACGCTTACTTGTAGCTAGCTGAACAACGTTTGATTGAACCACAGCTTGTTCAAGTTATTGATTCTCTGAATGGCTGCTTGCATGTGATCATAATTTCTTGTCCCGTTATCACGTCTCGCGGTATATAAAAGCAAAAACGTGCCAATAAAAGAATAAGTCAGTTGGTTGCACTCAAACGCTTTCATATTCCACAGGTGCAACGAGACGAGAAATTAGTTTTTTTTCTAACGTTCCGTTATTTTGCCGGCGACGGAGAAAACGTGACTAATAATAAAACGTCCAAAGCTGAAAAAAGTGTGTTAGCTCTCGCCATGGCCAAGGCGTGCCTACGTGTCGATTCATGGACTAATTTTTACTCATAAATAAGAAACACCGTGTTTTTCACATGTGCTTCAATCAGTCAATCGCAAAAACAAGACAGTCGAAACTTGTCACTGTATATAAGTAATAATGAAAGTGCTCATAGAAACTCTCGTTCGATTGGACACAATCAGTTTGGAACAGCAGATAAAAAAATGTTTTGCAATTCAGTTTTTACCGTTTTTGGGTGGGACCGTGGACAAGAGTTCAACAATGTGAAGTGTTTTTTATTTCGCAATCAGCTTCAAATCTTCTGTTTTTTGCAAAATTATATAACCCGAGCCATACGCAGGACATTTTCTGGAGGGTTTTCGGGACGTTAGGCGTGATTTTTATTAACGATCTAAGCTGCCACAAATTTTTCAGTGCTTTTCACATATTCAGGAATGCCACATAGAACTCAGTGGAAACCTCTCTCTCATTTGCTGTCAGCGACTATTTCCAGCGTTTCACTGCCCGTGTTGTGTTCAATCAGCCGCCAGTGCAGCTGATGAATAATAGATTTCATAATGCGGGTGCACCACTGAAAACCTGGGCGGTATGTCTAGCGGACCACGCACGCTCCATGAGCGATTGGCGCTGCTATCGGTATCGGTCAGGCTTTGTTGTTTTTGTTGAACTTGTTGTTCCAGCCATGTTGTTGGCACCATGTACTGCGCGCTACTATTTTTGTCGTTTTTAAACAGCGCCCGCTCTTTGATAATTAGAATATTGGCGCCGTGAGCCGTTATAATTTTCCACATCAAAACCGGTGTACCACAGTACCACACACTAACACACACGTGGTATTTGCAGCATCACAGTTGGGTACATAAATTCGGTTAACCCCATTAGTATTGCGCCTATGAATGCTGTTTTATGGTTGCCGATTTTAGCATAGGCGTTGATTGCGCCAATCAGTGTCAGCCTGCACCTGAGCAACTCAGTGACCATCGCGACGCGACGTTCATAAACAACGAAGCCTTGCTGTGACGTTACAGAGTTCACTGGCCGCCCAGGTAGAGGCAACACTGGAAAGGGGTTCTCGAAAGACTTTGCCTCGTTTTTAGTTTTACATTAAAAAACAGATGCTCGCAGATGATGTTAAGGTGTACACGTCGTTCTGGTTTTTGATCAGGGCGTTTCGGTGTTTGAATCATTGTTTACCTCCACCTTTACTGTTCCGCAGAAGCGAGCATAAGAAATCTCGGCGGATTTATCAAAATCGATCTTCGAAATACACGCCCGCATGGTCCAAAAACAAGTCAAAAACGACGTCGACTATGAGTGCGCTGATATTAGAGCGATGAGTTAGTCAGTCGAGTGATAGAATTACACACGACGGTAGACGGTGCTTTGGCGAAGTTAGGTTTCTTTTATGGCATTTGAGATAAAACGGTGAAAACATATTCAATCAATTTATGGTAAATGGAGGTTGACGGGATTTTCTCCCCTGCTGGCTCGCTTTGCTGAGTGGCGGAGAGACAATTCGATTTGCATGCACTTTCTTGGCTTTTATTGACTCTCTGTATATTTCACATACACATTTATCTGGAACTTTCTTTCTTTCATTTTGTGTCTTGACGCTTTGATAGCAGAAAAGGTTGCGTAGCTCAACTGCAACTGCAAATGATGTTACGTCAGGTTTGTTCTCTCAATGCGAATTCGTCAATCTCCATTGCCAGAAAAACGGAATAGCTTTGAAAAAGTACGCCACAAATCTAATCACGCGACATACGGGCGTATTCAGTCGTCGTCAATAATTCATGCCCCGTGGAACATGGAGCAAGCATGTACGTATTGGCACAGGAAAAAATTGAATGAAATTCCATTCGACGGGTCGCATCAAATGTCGCATTGGAAGTTGTTCATGTGTAAACAAGCTTGTGAACAGAAACACACAGTACACACTAGCTTTAGCGTCATCTTTTAGCAGTTTGTGAGCCTTTCACCAGTCATTCCCATTTGTCCTGTGTATATTTATGAAATGCAACAGGCACCGGCATCGTCATATCAAGTGAAGCAACAAGTTACGATTTTGTTTAATGCCCTTGTTTACTTGGTGAGCTCTATCATCAAAAATCATTTTAAGAAGAACTGCTTCTGTACCACTGGATAATTCACCGGTGTTTCGAAATCCCGGTTTGTTTTCAGCTTCTAGTCACTCAAATCTCTGATCAAGGGAATACAACGGATTATAACCCTGTACTTTTTTAGCACATGATAATGCCTTACCTTCTGCAGAATGGAGTACGCAGTCTTTCTCGATTGATGAACTGCTAAAACAAGCTTCTTTCCACAGAGTTTCCTGTTCAAACACACCCACGGACAATCTTTACACATTCAGAGTGGGGCTGTACATCTGTACTGTTCTGTTTAGCTTTTGCTGCTATTCCTGTGCTTACATAATGTCCAATCGCGTGCTTCTTTGGCGGATCATTTCATGAATACTTGATACACGGTGCAGGCAGTGACCGGCTGGCGATAGTGTACAATGTGCATTCAAACGCCAAAAATTGCACGCTATTGGACTACGGTATATACCGTATCTCGATACCATACCATACTCG
This sequence comes from Theristus sp. LFF4_11, assembly GCA_030248135.1. Classification (NCBI taxonomy): domain Eukaryota; kingdom Metazoa; phylum Nematoda; class Chromadorea; order Monhysterida; family Xyalidae; genus Theristus; species Theristus sp. LFF4_11. The sequence goes on along the minus strand of JASANC010001164.1, from coordinate 1,745 downwards.
TAAGAAACAGTGTGGGGTACCGATGTGCGCAGCGGCAGCCATCAAACAAGTATGCAGCCCGCAACAAATTTTGCGGTTGCATTTTGCAGCGACACCAGTTTGACTGACCACTTACTGCACCATCCATATGTTTTTGGCTTTCATGATGGTGTGTCACAAAATTTAAGCTGATGACAAATGGTATAAACGTGATAATGGTGTACTGTTCAATCGTGTCGAGACTGAATACGGCAAGTTAGCACCGTAACCCATGTTTGGGACTACACTGTCAGCCAACATTATCACTCATCGTTTCCGTTCGTCGTGTGACAGAGAGTGGGTTCCTTGAGCAACTTTTTTGTTCAGGCTTGACGCCTTTGAATTTACTTTTGTTGCAGCACGCAAATTGTGACTTCTGTCACCGCATTCATATGCTCTGCCCTCGGGGGTACAATTCGGCCCGCTAATTCCGGCCTGAAGAGTTCCGGCCCGCTCATTCCGGCCCGAAGAATTCCGGCCGAAGAATTCCGGCCAGAGAATTCGGCCGACGAATTTTCGCCAGCACGAACAATATTAAACCACACGAAGTGACTTTTGGTAATAAAATAGCGATGTTCACATGTTACAGTGTATTTTCAACGAAGTTTGGAAATTGAATTTAATTGAGGTTATTAATTGATTTTTTCAAAATAATAAATAAAAAGATTTTTATCACGAACCAGGATTTGTGAACCATCACTTATCACGAACCAGCTGTATGATTTATTTATTCACGTCGTGAATAATTATAACCAATCGATATTTTATTACCTAAAATCACTTCGTGGTTTAATATTGTTCGTGCTGGTAAGAATTCGTCGGGCCCGTATTCAGGCCGGAATTCTTCCTTCGGGCCTGAAATTCTTCGGGCCGGAATTCTTCGGACCGGAATGAGCGAGCCGGGTTCTTCAGGCCGGAATTTCGCGGGCGGAATTTCGCAGGCCGGAATAGTACACGAGTCCTCTGCCCTTTGCCAATGTAACTCAGGGCTTCACTTGACAGGACAACTCATGAGTCGTTGTTGTCTGCGAATGTTTCTGGCATTTGCCTGAATTTCTTTTTCCGTCGAACTGTGTGCAAAAGGCAAACTTAGTCAAAAACGTCATCGTCCACACAACTCCTAAATAAATTGCATGGGCTGCCTACAAAGATAACCCAACGTTACTGCATGCTTGTTTGGTTTTAAAACTGACACAATTTACATAGGTTCAGTATTTCGTTCATTTTAGGTTTCATGCAGATTCTATTTGTAGTTGGCTAGTTGGCCTTAAAACCACCATCAGGTCCATTTTCGGGTAAATAGTATTATTCACTGCAAATTTACAATTAAAAGACAACAAAAAACATATCGTATCGTTCTTACACAATATGTCGTCGATATCGTTTGTTCGAGTGGTCGCAGTGATTTTTTTCGTTGCACTGATCATGGAGAGCACTCAGGGACATCTCGCGTTTGGACGAATGATGGACCGATACTTTGGAAAAGGTGAGAACACACAAAAAGCAAAAGTTCCGATTGCCTATAACATTCTTTGATGAAAACTCGCTGTTCTGTCAGTGAGTGCCGAATCGTCGCCTCGATAAAGCTGGTTTAAAGGGCCTTCATTGAAGAAAATTAGCGTTCCCGAAGAAGTGCCTCTGATGTCTAACGTAAAAGAACACTGTTTTTAAAGCCAGCCAAAGATTTTAATTTTCCGCTGTCATTGGCGAATCTGTACGACTTCCAT
>JASANC010001163.1:0-13986 GCA_030248135.1 Theristus sp. LFF4_11 | reverse complement strand
CCGTTGCACACACTCATGCGAGCCAGCCGCACTGAGCTGAGGACCTGAAAAAGACAGGCCGCGGTGGTCAAGTGGTCTAGGCAGGAGCCTTCAATACTAGAGACGTGGGTTCGAATCCCTCTCTACAAGGGGTTTTTTCAACGGATGCAAAAAACAACTCCACGATGTGTTTTTAGGGGTTTCCGTTTCAATGCGGTCGGGTTTCCCAACGTGGTAGGGTTTCCCAACGTGGTAGGGTTTCCCAACGTCTTCGGCCGAAAAAACTGCAGTCTGGCTTTAGATCAACACTAGTTCTAAAACACATAAAGATAGCCTAGCAAGCTCGAGAAATGTGTTGGTTTTCAAGAGGGGCACATCACTGATGAGAGGCCACCCCTTTTCTGCATATGATGTTGGCCAGGCCTAAGTGCAGAGAACCATCGTACAAAAATTGGTTGATTTTACATTCAGTCGCTGTTGACGCACACGAAACGGTCGGCGCTGGAGAAAATCGAACTGAAATGGATCGATACGTCGAGTAAATTCGGCCACGGTCGTTTCCGGACGCCTGGCGGAGAAGACGGCCTTCATGGTAAGCAGTCCGGTTTTGATCGCTACACTCACGTTTGGTTGGATCATATGAATGTGTCGAGCAGATAAAAAAAAACAAGATTACTGTCGTCTGATAAGATAAAATAAGATAACAATGTGTCGTCTGAAGGGAGTATACTCGGTGTAGACACACAGTCAACCAGACAAACGCACAGGCACCGATTCGGCGATGTTGCTGTGTGTGTGCGCCTGTATGTTCAGTTGTGCAACAGTTCCAAAGTTTTGTGTGTGTCCGTGACACTGAGTGCAGACGGGGCAGAGTCCTCGACGAATTTCGTGATTCTGCCGAATCACAAATTTTTTATGGAATTGACGCAATCTGTTTTCTATTTTCAGGGCAAACTGAAGAAGGATATCATTGCGGAGCAGGAAGTGGTGTGATAAGCGTGGTTTTTTGTTTCAGATCTTAGGATTTTTTTTTAGCGCATTCTATTGACTGTTATGCCTTGATGCGTTGAGTTTCCAGTTGTTTTCTCTTGGGAAACTTGCAGTGGAGGAAAAGTAAATTCTGTTGTTTTTCATTGAGATTTTGTTGCTGTTTTTTTGTTTCGCCGTTATGATGGAAACTCAGATTTGGAATAAAATATCTGTTGATTTTTTGGAAGTTGGCATTTCTCCGAATTTTTTCACAATTTCTGAATAAATACGATATGGACAAACAAAATACAACGACGAAAAGGACCGATCCAATTGTGTCATGCCCATCTATTCTATCACATACAATAAATGCGGATTGTATCGTATCAATCAGTAAAGTTAAAAAGTGCAGACTGTAGCAATCAGTTATTACAATGTTAATTGTACTGTCGTAAACCTAACTTTTGATTATTTTCATAAGTTTTTTCATGAGAGAAACATGTGACCGTGCAGGTACGTGACATAGACGCAAAAAATGGAAGTGGTAAAGCTCCCAGGCTATTCAAAGACGGGTAATTTCCTGGTTGCTCCAGGGAATTTGCGTAAAACGCCATTACGGATTAGGAGCATGCTAGCTTACCGGAAACCAATCTATAATAGCCTGTAGCCCAGCCTGGAAATTGGTTTGTAAATTTTGGAAATAGCCAATGTTGGAATGGCTTTGTAATTTAACAACCTCTTTATTTTTTTGCATGATATACACGCACCCCGGTCCGTGTTACACTGATTGGTCTCCATTCCTGCTTTAAACAAGCGGTTACAACTTTGCATAAAAGTCCAGTTTGTTGTTTTGTCGGTGAAAAAAATAAATCAACTCGAAAAAATACCTAATCACACCAAAGTCTATCAGCAAAAACGATCAGTTTCTGTCAGCAAGTTTCGTGTCTTGCTTATTCATGCGCCCCATAAACGACTGCCACCAACTGCTGCTCGGAGCACCACGGTGTTTTCCATGCTGATTGAGAAAAAAGTCGCAATTTTTAAATTTTACAAGCGTTTTTCGCGGATTCAAAAAAAACTTCACAAATTTTAAATTTTACAAAAGCAACTTGAAACAAAATTACAAAATTAAGCAAACGGTTGATAAAACTCTGTTTTATTACCATGATCGCCGCAGCGTTCGAGTCATTCGATTCTTGCTGAAAATTGAAGGTGTGGTTTTCACTGCAGATTGTTTTAATAAAGCAATACTGTCGAAGATCGCTGAAAATAGTTGCACACACACACACATACAGACACCGTCCACAATTCGAATGCAACCGAAAAACTGGCAACAGAAATGTCGCACCCAGCCATTTTGCTAGACCAGGTCCAGCACTGGTAACTCCGCTCCAAGACAATTCCGCGTACCCGTTAAAAAATTCCATTCAAAACCAGTCAACTAGCGCAGAAGAACAAAAAGTGCCGCCAACTGCTGCCATACCGTATTTGTGTTTTTTTAGTAGTTCCGTTTTTCTAATGTTTCTGCCCAAATGACGTCAGAAAATCACTATTTTTGTGGCAATGTGACGCTTTGGCGACATTATTTCTCCGCCAATTGCTAAAACCAACCATTGGCTGAACGTAAGTGCCGGACTTTGACGACGATCCGGACGGTCGCTTTCGCTCTGGCGGATAGTTTTTTCGGTTCGGTCGTTTCAGTTTCTTGTAGGGCTGCAAACTATCATCTCTTATTTTGGTCCTGAGGCCAAGACTCGCGCGCGCATGGCAGGCACGCCAGGCAAACGGTTTCATGCATGACGCGAGAATTCAAAATTGGTGAAGTGATCAGCGTTCCATAAGTAGGGCTGAATCACTTTGGCGGCTTTTAGTTGGCACATAAAGATTGAAACTAGTTTTTCCGTTCTACAAACCGCAGCAACCCAAAAAATCGATGATATCGTAAAGTCTTGCATATAAGGTCTCCTTATATAAATTTAAAAATTAAAAATTACTGAAAAAAGTAGAATTTTGTGTGACAACCTAATAAGTGGGAGGAGGTCTTATAAAGCAAAGATTAGGAAGTCCGGGCCTTATAAAATGTCGACCAAATCAAAATTTTGAACTTTTTGGTTTCCCGCCGTGTGACACTTCGTCCACTTTTGGGTGGGGGTCTTATAAGTGGGAGGAACCTTATATGCAACACTTTACGGTATGTTGTCTCATATTTTGACATTCAAAAAATCTATTATCTGCGGTATTAGGAAATATTGGAAAAAAACTGACGAAAACTTTCCACGCACTAATTTTGTTGTTGATGTCAATCTTCTTTCTGGGGCAATTCTGCCGTGTTTTGACTCGTCCTCGTTTGGCTTCAGATGAGGTAAAGTGGCATAGTCATAGTCAGAGCCTGAAAATTTCAGTGTTTAGAGATTTTTGACACTCAGGATAAAATGTTGGATTTGATAAATCTTTCTTCACAACATAATTTACTTATTCTTGACCTATGATTTGAAAAAAACTCGTGCTGTCAAATCTTATTCACTAATCGAAATCACAGTTATTGGCCAATGAACACCATGCTCGTAATTTTTGTGCACAATCGCACTGGCACAGTTTTACCCATTCCACGGCGCTATCTAGCCCATATTCCGTTTTGTCAAATGGTTTTCACAGTGCAACGGTGCAGTTTTGCACTATTTTTTCATGCAACTGTTTGGTTCTACGAAGAGGCAGCAGTACAAGCACGTGAAGCCCGCTGCTTGCGGTTTGCAACAAACCTTTTCTGTCAATTGTCGTGTACGTACTTTCGGTTCGAGTTGTTTCAGTATTTCTGCAAAACAGAGAAAATTACGATAAAAAAACTGAACCATTTCATGCGATTTGGAACACGTTCGGATTTTGGAGCAAGTACATACAGTATGGGAACACACATGTGACAGCTCCAACAGCTCGGGAACGCACATGTGACAGCTCGGGAACGCACATGTGACAGCTCGGGAACGCACATGTGACTGCTCGGGAACACACATGTGACAGCTCGGGAACGCACATGTGACAGCTCGGGAACGCACATGTGACAGCTCGGGAACGCACATGTGACAGCTCGGGAACGCACATGTGACAGCTCGGGAACGCACATGTGACAGCTCGGGAACGCACATGTGACAGCTCGGGAACGCACATGTGACAGCTCGGGAACGCACATGTGACAGCTCGGGAACGCACATGTGACAGCTCGGGAACGCACATGTGACAGCTCGGGAACGCACATGTGACAGCTCGGGAACGCACATGTGACAGCTCGCGAACGCACATGTGACAGCTCGGGAACGCACATGTGACAGCTCGCGAACGCACATGTGACAGCTCGGGAACGCAAATGTGACAGCTCGGGAACGCACATATGCGACGGCACGTAAAATGCGCTTGTGGCAGCTCACCGATTCTTGAGCACGCCTTGCGCGGCATGAAACGAGCAACACATGAAGAAGATGGTGATCGCGTACGCGACAATGAGCAGGAACACGATGATGCCGATGATGGTGGCGACTGCCAGTCGGGCGCTGTCGTCTTTGAATGTTTGTATCTGAGTGTGTGCTTGTGAGTGTGGGCTAGTATCTGAGTGTGCTTGTGAGTGTGGGCTAGTATCTGAGTGTGTGCTTCTGAGTGTGGGCTAGTATCTGAGTGTGTGTTTGTGAAGTGTGGCCTTGCATCTGAGTATGTGTGTGGGTGTGATTGTGAGTGTGGCCTTGCATCTGAGTGTGTGTTTCTGAGTGTAGCCTTGTATCTGAGTGTGTTTTAGTGAGTGTGTGTTTTAGTGTGGAAATATCATTGCACACGCTAAAAAAGGGTGGTCCCGCCGGTCCGGTGTCCTACCCGCCTCGGTGTCCGCGATGTGTCCGTTTCCTTCAAATAAAACTAGCCCACATTGCCGAGTGTGGTGGTGTTTTTGCAAATCGCGGACACCAGCCGGACAGGACATCATTTTTTACGTGTGTGGTTGTCTGATTGCTTGTTTTGCCCATAAAATTGTTTTCGTGGTTTTCTTTTGTTGGTTGGCTGATTGTTTCTTCGTACTATAGTGCAACATGGAATCAACAGAAGGCCCGTGTTGCCGCTGTGCGTTCTAGCCATTATGCTAGCCCTAGCAGATTACCCAACCTCCAAGTAGGCTGTTCTTGCGTTCATGAATCTGTTGCAGAAGCGTCCTTGACAGCAGCAGAAATACATTCGATAAACTGGACGGTCCTCGAAAAGTTCATCAGGTTTCGCTTTCGAATATTTTATCGAACCTTCGCCGCAGTAGATCTCCTGGGCAACGTGTTTGAATCTCTAATTTTTTTCGAAAACTTTTCGTGACATTAAAACATGGCCGTTTCCAGGGTTGTCCAACAAAAAACATGCCAAAAAGGTGAACGGCTCATTATTTCCAATAAATGACAGTTTTCCTTTTTTTGACGTTTTTTCGACAACTGTACTTTTTACTTTGTGAACACTTCGTACAGGGTGAGCCAAAAAAAGGTTCCAATTTAAAAATACTCTCACTGACATGTGCTGAGATGTTTTAAGCTGAAAATTGGAACGCTATTAGAAAACTTTGGGAAGTTTTCTGACCAAAATTTTTCAGGATATTTTGCCCCTATCACTCACTACAGCAGAATATCTGGGAAACCTGAAACAGACGGTTGATTCAGCTGTAACAAATACGAAATGATGAACGTTGGTGACAACCCGAGTGTTCACAGCACAAAAAAAATATGAAAAAACGCACATAGTAGCTGAAAATACTGAACGCCCAATAACATTTGAGCAGTCTTTGATAACTCTGATGTTTCACTTTGACTCTGAGTGTGCGTGAATGGTTCTGTTTAAAACAGATGCGAATTTAACGTTTCAAATGCAAATTGTTTGTCTTTTTTCAATTACAACAATTTTGCACTCTGGTTTTTTATCATAGCAGTCTGATTGTTTTCTGCAGTGAAAAAGTCAGATTATTGATGAGCCATATTTTTGAGTCAAAAATTGCATTTTTTTAAAGTACACTGTTAAACTGAACTGAAACGTGTAAACCAATAAAAATTTAGACCAGAAAGAACTTCCCGAAATGTTCTAACAGTGTTTCAAATTTTAAGTCATAAGGCCTTAGCACAAGCCAGTGAGAGGATTTTGAAGTTTGGAACCTTTTTGGCTCACCTGTATTATTGTGATTACGCCTGTTATAATGTTCACCCTTGAAGAACGGACACGTTTTGTATGTCATCACGTCAAATTTCACGTTAAATGTTACGTTAATAATAATTTAAGTGTCACTTGAGATGCCATTAAAAGTTTGATGTAGACATCAAGCCAAGTCAGCGCAATTAAATGTACAGTATGGCCGAATAAATGAGGCAGTCCATCAAGGCGGGATCAGCCGCAGACTAGGAGTTGTCTTTTTCAAAAAAGCCAACGTTATTCCCAATCATGTGTACAAGGGATAAAGAATGAACTTAATAGCTCGGATAATCCATTAGTTTAAAAAAACGCGCCAAATTTGGCACACAATTCGGTTTCTGAACGTTTTTTTTCTTTCATTCAAAATTCGCGCGCTCCTTGCACCCTGAAAAAAGCTGCCATGTTTAACCGGCCGTACCGTAGTCGCTCAATGTTGGCATTTTCAAAATATCAAATTTTACCCATGATCCACTCCCGTACCAAAATTGTATCGCCCCAATTTGCCAGACGTTTCAAACTTATAAAAAGGAAAAAAAAAATAAAATTCAAAATATCGATACTAACATATCGATTTTTCGATTTTTTACTGTTGGTGCACACGTTTCCGGGTAAGCTGGTCGCATATAACAACGTGCGATTGGCGGCTGGCGGCAGGTAAGTGTCTCTTGAGAGGCATCTAAAAAGTGTCAGTTTCCAGGCAGTACATAACTACTACAGACCGGCCGATTAAACATGGCAGCTTTTTTCAGGGTGCAAGGAGCGCGCGAAATTTGAATGAAAGAAAAAAAGACGTTCAGAAACCCTGTCTGTCAAATTTGACCCGTCTTTTTAAACGAATTGATTCCTCGTGCTCTGCTGTTCATTCTTTTTCACTTGCACACACGATTGGGAATTGTCTTGGCATTTTTGAAAAAGACAACTCCTAGTCTGCGACTGATTCCGCCTTGATGGAGAATACAAGGACTGCCTTATTTATTCGGCCATACTGTACATACATATTTAACGTTAAATCCTAATCTTAAGACAATGTATGTCTTCTGTTTTAACACAATAATGTTGCGCACTCACCTACACGCATCCGAAAAAATACGCTATATACATTTACTCTTTCTCTCTCTGTGATATATCTAGATAGATATTTTTGGGCTATTTTGCTGGAGACTTAAAAACTTTACCACTACGTTGCTTCCGTGTTTGAATTGTCGTCTCAAAAGCAAGCGAGCATCAAAACAATCATACTTTGACAAGCCTCGCGAGGCATACATCCGTTCCAGTTCATTTTCACCGCCGAAACCTTCATCGATCGGGTACATGTCATAGCAGAACTGGTGACCTTCATTGCTGCAATGATGGACTTATGAATCAAACTGATCAAAAAGAAATACCGTATTACCCCCATTAACCACCCCCCCCCCCCCACCACCATTAATCCCCTCCTCCACCAATAAACCCCCACCCCCACGACAAGTTTCAGAATAATCCCCCTCCACAAATAATCCCACATGGGGGTTAATTGGAAACCTGTTTGAAACACATACCCAGCGAATTCAGTGGCTGAATGCAGTGACATTGGTGAAATTGTGCTACCAAAGGCCCCAAAGGGATGAGTTAATGGTAATTTTATTACAAAAGGCTGTTACAAAAGGAAATCTCTGTGAAAAGTAGAAGTTTCTGCGACTTTCTTGCCTGTAATGCAAGGTATTTTTCAACAAACCCCCACCCCTAGACTTGCATGCCGACAAACTGTTGATACAAATCTCTGTCGAAATGTTTGCGATTTGGCTGGTGTTGACTTTGTATTGACGCTAACGGCAGCCATATTGAATCGTGAAACTTTATTTCAACTCAGATTGTTATTTTAACCCATTTTTTTCTTTGGTGCTGCAATTCTCCCAATCAGACGTGGAACGAAGGACAAACATTCGGTGAATTCTTCAATTCAGGAGCATTTTTTATAAATTTTAAAGCTTAGATTTATAAATACGCAGCCAGCAGAGCACCCGCACAATGAAATCCTACGACAAGTGCCCACCAACAATAACCAAAATTTGAGCCCAATTGGTCCCGTGTAGAATTGGAATAGGAGCAATAGGATACTTTTGGGCCACCGTGTATTATAAAAATGGTAAACGCGTGAACGTTGAAAAGCTTGACAGCTTGACTGACTTCGGCGGTTGATAAAAGAAGCACGGTTCATTTGGGAGATCGCCGAAACACGAGAAATTCGCCGCTGTTGACAGTTCAATTGGCGCCTTGGCACCAGCAATCAGTAACGACAGAAGAAAACTCGAGCAGGCTACTTTTTTAAAGGTCATGATGATGCTTGAAATTTTACTTTTTTTTGGCGTCGTCGTGTTGTTATTTTGTTAGGTTGCACGGGAGTAATAATGTGTACAAAAAAAGTGATCAATTGATGTAAACATTGTGATTGCTTTATATTTTTTTGTGATTTGAGGGCTCGTATAGTTGCTTGATCTTTGCGGACGATGCAGGAAATCTGTTGACTTTAAAGGCTGTTTGACGATCATAGTGTTTGTTGTTGTTACTGGACCGAAGTTACTACTTTTTCTTGAAGCAAGTCCTGTTGGAGACCTTTTCCAATCAAGCACACTACATTGGTACATTGTGCGTTCCGGTAATTCTAATTTCTGTTTTTGTAAAATCTCTGCGAAATTACATGTACAATGTACGTATATTGAACAATGCACTGCAGGACATTTTTTAGCAAAGTTTCATTATGTGGGCGATCACATGGCAGTTTTTTTTGGAGTTCATGGACGTGCTCGGTTTGAATCAAAGAAAAAATTAACTTAATTGCGTCTCAAGGTCGACGTGGTTTTTGATAATTGATTTGTTATTTGCGCTGTTCTGTTCATTCTTTGTCCATTGCACGCTCACATGATTATTGGCAAAAATCGTGGCGTTTTGAGAAAGGCAATTCCCAGTCTGCGACTAATCTCGCCTTGATTGCGAAGACAATGACTGCCTTATTTATTCGGCCATGCTGTAGCACATGGATAACATTATAGTGGCATGCGTACAATAAATAACATGTAAATGCACGATAAAAATGTTGTGTTTATAAATTGGGCTTTAGTTGCATGCGGTGGAATGCAACATCGAGAAAAGGTTCAGAGCGTCAACAATTTCGGTATATTACTGTCTTTGTAAAAATTACAAAGCTTTTTAGCAAGAACGGACTAAAAATCATAATAAAAAAATCAACTGCACGATAGTCGTGTGCTATTGTTTGGTTAATAAGTAAAAATCAGCGAGAACAAAAAACAAATAACACCAGAAGACTAAGATCACATACTAATACACCTCCGTGTAAACCTAATCAGTTTCAGTTTGCGTGTCTCGCGTCGTCTTGCGCTTTATTCATGCGCCCAATAAACGACTGCCACCAACTGGCGCTTGGGCCATGCTTGTGGTTTCCTAGCTAAATTTTGTAAAAAAATTTTTTGTGAATTTTAATTATTTCAATGAGCGTTTTTTGCATGACTTAAAAGCGTTAAATTCATGAAGCAGTATTTAGTGACCGCGCAGCTACAGTATGGCCGAATAAATGAGGCAGTCCATCAAGGCGGGATCAGCCGCAGACTAGGAGTTCTCTTCTTCAAAAAAGCCAACGTAATTCCCAATCATGTGTACAAGGGATAAAGAATGAACAGAATAGCGCTGATAATCCATTAGTTAAAAAAAATGCGTCAGATTTGACACACAATTCAGTTTCTGAACGTCTTTTTTCTTTCATTCAAAATTCGCGCGCTCCTTGCACCCTGAAAAAAGCTGCCATGTTTAACCGGCCGTACCGTATGTTTTAACACAGCTACGCGTGTTAGTACATACTGCTTCATGAGTGCCCCTTTGCTTGCCTCCGGCAGCTCCATGATCGGCATAACGTACGTGCCCGCTTTCGATCCGTCTGAATCTTGCTGAAAATTTTGGGAATACTTCAGAACGAATTCATTTCAAAACTCCGTCAAGTCAGTTTGCGACTGGAACTGATTATCGGAATTAGTTTCCGCAATTCGTTTCCGAAATGGCAACATACACCCAGTTTTGAGGTTTGTGGCAATGTGACGTTGTTGCAGTGGCAACATTTACGGTATTTTACTGCTTGCAAGCCGAGCTGAACCAACCAGTGGCTGCACGTAGGTGCCAGACTTGGACGACGATCCGGATCGGTCGGACAGTCGCTTTCGGTCTCCCCGTCGGTTTTTTTGATTCAATCGTTTCGTCCTTTTGTACGACTGCAACATGCGTTTTTTATTCGTAAAAGCGACTTTTGTTTCCAAAACTCTCAGAAATAAAAACGGAAGAACTGATCAAAAGCGTCTTTTATTTTCACAACTCTCAGAAAAAAAACTATAGAACTAATAAATTGAAAAAATAGAAAATTTGTAAAAGAAAACGCACTGATCTTAATCTTGACCGTTTGTTCTCGTCACTTTCGCCGCGTTTCGACTCTCTCACATCATATGTTGTTGAGTACGGGATCGTAGCATAATCGCCTCCTGAAAACTTCTCAGTGTTCAGCTAGAATATTCTAAATACGGGTGCATTGTATTATCCGCAAACCACATCTACGCCCCGCTAATCCATCAGTTCCGTTTTTCTCAGTGCGCGCAGTGCTGCTTTCCATCAATGCCCGCCCCGCATTCATAAAACTTTAAAGTTTTTGTTTAAAAAATTACACTCAAAGCCACAAACCTTTCGTGTCAAGTGTCGTGTACTGGCTGTCGGTTGCGGTGTCGTCAACTTTTCTGCAAAATTCAAAACGGGAGAGTTTGTGAAAAACTAGTCGATTTTTTCCGAACGCCCGGACTTTGAAGCATGCTTTGGTGCTCGCTTGGGGCGCTTGAATGAACAGGAACATACGACAGCTGTGACAAGGAAAAGCGGTCATGTGAACGGAAAAATAACGCATTCGACAGAGCGGGAACACATGCTTGACAGAACGGGTACGGGAACACACTTGTGACAAAATGGAAACCACGAAGCGGGAAACACATGTGACAGAACGAACCAGCGAACACACAGGTGAGACCGAGCGAGAACCAGAAACACGCGTTGCAAAACAGCAACGGGCGGGTATACCGTGACAGAACGGGAACAGCACATGGTATATTACGGGAACAATAGGAATAAAGGGAAGCCCTTGACAGAGAGCGGAAAAACACGAAAGTAACGAATTAGAAACTTCTCACTTTGTCTTGCGTTCTTCTTCCGCGGCACGAAACGAACAGCACATGATGAATAGCGAGGCCGTGTAAGCGGCAATCAGCAGCAAAATGGTGCTGCTCACAGCGAGGGCGACCGCTAATCGGCCTTTCCCATCTTTGTATGCTTGCGTCTGTGTGTGTTTTTTGCGAGTGGTAAATTCGTTGATTAATTAATTTGCGAACTGCACAATCACAACGTGAATTGTGTGATTTCTTGCCGATACAGAACTCGTGTTTACGGCCGATTAGTATCTGATAAATAGGGTGGGTGCACTCATAATTGTTGAAGGGATTTTAGCATTTTTGACCCGTGCCTGCGGCTTGGATTTTTTGACCAAACCGTCATGCTTGCTTTGACTGCTGAAACCGTGGAGAAAACTGTCGTCAGTTTTTTTGCACAGTCACAACGTGAATGTTGTGATGACAGTGGATGCGTTGACTGCGTTGCAGGTGCAGTCCCACACAGCTGTAAGGTGAGCCAACCTTGTAGTGCATCATTCGTGCATTCATGAACTGGTTGCAATTGTGTCCTTTACAGCAGCAGAAATACATCCGGTAGACTGGACGGTCCTGCACATGTTCATCAGCGTCCCTCGAATACTCTATCGAACCTTCGCCACAGTGGACCTCCTGTGCAATATGTTGCATCTTTTTATTTACGTTTTGTAAACTTTACATTCAATATATGAGGTGTGAATTTTTGTAAAACGACCGTTTGTTTAGCACTTGTTAGTAAAGTTACCTACAATGTATCACTGTAGAACCATTTTCCCTGACTGGTGCGTGCAATTGCATATTACGGCACGCGTTCAATGAGAAAGATTTTTGGAATAAAAAGATTGAAAAAGATAATAATAATAAATCATAATGATCTCGCTAACATAACGATCTGTCACGTTGTCACTGCCGGTGCACGTGCCCTTCGGTAAGCCAACTGTGGGCAAAGCAACGGCCATAGACGAACCGTTCGGAGTGGTGTCGCGAGTGAGACATCTGGACGTTTTAACAGTTTACCGTATTTACCCCCATTAAACCCGCCCCCCCTCGCGCTCAGTGATAATTACCACAAACACGCATAAAAAATCACAAAAAATTAGTCATAAAAAAATCCGCAATAATTTTTGCTATATACTTGCCAAACGGCTCATTCTTTCGTACCTTTTGAGTTGCCGCGTCAAGCATTTCAAACTTGATCAAGAAACGTTACGCATGTGTGATCTTTTATTCTGGTCCCGAGACTCAATAATGCGCGCATAGATAGGTAAACCAGTTTCATGCATGACGCGGAATTCAAAATTGACAAAGTGATCTCGGAGTCCCCTAAATAGGGGCCGAGTCCAGTTAAGACGATTTTGGATTGCCATATAAAGATGGAAACTAGTGTCCTTCCTACGTCTGCACACGCATATTGAGTCGCAGAATCTAAAAAAATGCTATCACCTTGTCAGTGGTCGCGCGGCATACATTCGTTCGAGCTCATTGTCGCCGCCAAACGCATCTTCCATCGGGTACATGTCGTAACAGAACTGGTGCTGCCTCGTTTCGGGCGTACTGAAAAATTGAGCACTGTGTGAGCTGTTAAGTTGGAAGTTGTAACGGGGATTAACGTGTACAGACGTGTGCAACATACGCTTGTACACTGGATCAACCGATCGAATGCACCCAAATACGCGCGCGTTAATTCATAAAAAACGCCAGCAAAAAAATACTGAAAAAGGTATGACCTATTTTTTTAAATGTGTCCCACTGAAATGACGTCATGTGCCGCTAAATATGCGCTTGTCGTTCACAGCAAACCAGACTTTTCGTTTAGCCGATTTCTTCCCTTAAACAAATGGTGAATGTCGAATCAGTCACATCAAATTGAAATTTTAGTGCCTGTACTTTGACAAACGGGCGTTTTTAAAGCAAATGACGTCATTTTAGTCCGGACACACGTTTGAATAAAATCCACAATACTTTTAATTGATTGATTGCTAACTTTGGCGGCGGCGATAAACACGGCTGTTCGGGGGCGTCGCCGAAGCACGAAAAACTCTCAGATTTCGCTGTTGACAGAGGCTCAATGTCAATGGTCGCGTTGGCAACGCCAGCAATCAACAACAACGGAAGAACACTTGAGCCGGCGACATTCCGATGAAAGGTCATGATGATCGCAATTTTGTATTGTTGTTGTTTCGTTGAGGTCTTATTGATTTGTTTGTATTGTGTACGTGGAAGAAGTATGTGATTGGTTTCTGTTTACCTTGTGAAAATCTCTGTATAAAAATGAGTAATTCAGTTGAAATTATGATTGGTTTTATAGTGCTTTCAAGTTTGTTGATTTTTGTTTAGGTACATAACGGTCATGCTAGAAATAAGTCAATTTTCTAACTTGATTTCATGCATAATCGGTCCCACTCACCTCATAATTGTTGAGCTGTCACGGAACCACCCGGAGCTTTCCTCCGGGTGGCAGCAGCGGTATATAAATTATCTTTTCTTTCGGTGTTTCGAGGCTGAATGTGTTTGCATGAACGAAAAAACGTTTCCTAGACTGCGCGGCAATTCAAATTTGCGGCGCCGAAGTATTACTGGTTCGGATTTTTTTGCCTCAGCTGTACGGCTTTTCACG
>JASANC010001162.1:0-19050 GCA_030248135.1 Theristus sp. LFF4_11 | reverse complement strand
TTTATCGACATGCAACGAACAATTTTTTCTCATGTTTATTGTTTACTACCTGCACAGATTGTGATCAGTAAAAACTTTTCAGTTTGAAAAGTGTCATGATATTTCCGAAAATACTACACTACTACCGCATATGGCGTAATTATTGTTTGATGTTTAATTTTTGTTCTGGGCTTTCAGTCTTTTGGTTGTCTTTTTGCCCTGGTCCGTCTTTTGTCAGCACAAACATCGTCTGCACAACCCAAAGCAAGACAACTTTTTTAAAACCCTGTGACTACTCTTTATTTTGTAACCAAAAAATTTGACATAATAATTGGCAGACGGAGTCATACGTAGAGTTGGAGTTGTCTTGCTGGCTGTCTAGCACGACGTGGACTGATAAATTTAGAATTTTCATGTTTTTTTTGTTTTTCTTCAATTTCTGCTTGATGTTTTCAGTAAATTTTTCATTGTTTCATTTCCTTAATTTTCATAACTGTTCTCAATGTTGTTTGCTTTGCGTATCTTTGTTGCTTTCCATTTCTTTCCACCTTCATGACAGTTATTTCTGATAATCAACGAAACACACCCGGTTAAAAAGAAAGCAGCCAAAAAGAGTGTTTTATAAAATTGATCTTTCGGATTACGAAATGATATTGTAATTTTTATCTGTCATAATATAATCCTGTTATTCTTTTCGCCGAAATGGATAGTTGTTTTTTGCCAATTATTGTTTCTTGCGCTTGTTGTGATACTTACTATTGTAAAGTTCTAATAAGAGATGGATGTTTCTTTTTTCATTAAAATAACAGTTGTAAGTACGCTTTGTTGAATTGTTTCATCAAAACTGTTGTCTCAAGTAACACCCTTTTCTTGCTTTTTTCATAGAAACGCTCTTGCTTTATTCAATCGTTTTCGTGCTTTGTTCATGTTTGAACTGAATAAAATTTCGATTGTAAATTGCAGGCGTTTGGGTGTTTTTGAACTGTCGGTCTTTGCACCTGATAATATCATATCGTTCGATGTCGGTGTAATGTCTCCGCGAAAGGTTTTTTTATCCACCCGATCAAGTTGGTATTTATGTACAGCTTGCTGATTGGCTGCGTTTGCTTTGAGATTCGTGTCAGGACGAGGCAGGCCAGAAACGGTAACACCCAGACCTGATAAAAACATTCTGTCACTGTTCACTCTCACAGACCTACTGAATGCCTGAGAACAAGCCAGACCCATCCGGCGGCTGCAAGGCTGGCGCCAACGAAACTGCAGACTGTGACAAGAAGAAACTGAAACCGTGCTGTGCGTGTCCGGAGACGAAGCGGGCACGTGACGAATGCGTCGTTGAGAGGGGCGAGGCCGAGTGCAAGACGGAGATTGAGGCGCACAAACAGTGCATGCGAGACATGGGCTTCAATGTGTAGATCTGCGCGCGCTGATTTTAGTGACATTCGATTGATCATTCGTCAATAGTTTCTAGTCCCCAGTGCAATCAATAAAACTATATATTCCGACCGCCAGTTTGCCAAATTTGCGTTGTCTGAACGGACGGAACTAACCCGGAATAGTGAGATTTGTTGAATTCGTCGAATCAAACCAAACGGTGCCTTGTACTTTTGGTAAGCTTCAGCTTGCAAATGTAAATACAGCTTAAATTCTTTTTCACAAGGATCAAATATGTTGCTGTTCACAAAAACTACAATGTTTGATTGAAACACATTACATTGCAGACATAATAACCCCCGAAAAACGGGAATCGCGACCAACATGCAATCGGTGCGTCTGAAGAGCGGCGGTGAGCAGCAACTGTTGCAGCAGATCCAGACGGCGCAGCAGCAAATCGTGCAGCTCGACATCGATGTGAAGCAGGCGATTGACGAACTGAAGCATGTCACCAATGTGACGCAGCGTGATGTGACGTTGATTGTGAAGGCGATCAAGGATAGAATGAAACGCATGGAGACGATCGTGGATGAGCTGGCAGCGCTCGGGCAACAGGTTAGCGATTTGAAGAAAATGAAAGCAACACAAAATGTGGTTCTGGGTTACAGCGTTCCTTCGAGGACACTGTGCGAGTCGTGAGACGGGTTTTAATTATGAAAACTTTTTTATGCAATGTTCAACCAACCAAACTCCTGGAAATTGATCACTCAACTTATCATTTGGTCGCCGTTTGTTGTTGCATCAGGTGCGCAGGCCAGTGGAGCGCGAAGAGCTGTGTGCGCACGTTGAGAAACATCGAACCGAAATGCACGCAAACTCGCAGCGTCTGCGCAGTGCGACCGTGCAAGCGATGCAGACGCTCGGTTGGAATTACAGACAAACGCTCTTTTTTACTGTTTTTGCGGAGTCGCATTTGGCGCGAGGTTTCTTCGTGTTCCATGTGTTTGTAGTTTTTTTATTTGAACACGTCACATGAAAGTCGGTGACCAACAGAGGTAATGTACCTAGCATTACTGCGTATCTGCTGTTGTTGTTCATTGCTGCTGCCACCACTGCGGGACAGCGCTGCACCAATTTCGCGTCACCGCCCCAGTTTACACGTGGGCGAGATTTTTCGACCTCAGCTCACCAAGCCTAGCGCGCACGATGGTCTACTGCAGCCCATCGCTCATCTGTGACTCACTTAAACGCTGATTTCCAGCACAAAGTCACCGGTGAAACTTTGTTACTCTCGCAGAAAATGAAAATCGCACTGCGCTGTTTGCGACCAACGACAACACGGCGCATCGGCGAGCGGTGCGCGGCGCAAACCTGCGTGACAACACCGAGCAGGTGCAGTGCGGTTTATGTTTGTAACTTTTTTCTGTTTGCGTCATTCATGTTTCGCAGCTGAATTTCGTTTGACGTTCCATTCATTTCAGGCCACTCAGAAACTCAGTGAGTTGGTGTCAAAAATGAACGAGCAAGTTGAGTCGAGCGGTCAGACGCTGACGACGCTCGTTGGCTCGTCGTCGACAATAAAGAGCACTGGTCTGTTGTTGGTTGCTCGGATTTCAAGTTTGCAAGGGGGACATCACCTACAGTCGAACTCGTTGGTGGTCACGTGCATGCATGCTTTCTGTGCATACAGAACACCGCTCCCACAGCAATTTCTGCACAGAAAGCATGCATTACGTCATCGCCAAACAATCAGCTGATTCCCTATAATTTATAGTTCGACTGTATAATCCCACTCCTCTTCTGCTTTGATATTGTAAAATGGTGATTGTGATTCCTCAATTCTATTGAATTGCGTTTTCGAGCTGAATTGTGAGCTGCTTTTTTTCCTGATTTTCAGAGACCGAATTTCACTCGATGGGCGCCACAATTCAGGTATCAAACAAGCTGCTCTCCAAGTATAACAGACGTGAATTCACGGACAAAATACTGTTTGCGTTGACGGTCTGTTTCTTCTTCGGCACTGTTTTGTACATCATTCGAAAGCGACTGTTTCCCGGTGGATTTTGGTAGTTCATAATGCTCGTTGACTTTGTTGCTAGAATAGCGGAATTTTTCTGTGTCGGATCCGGACCCAAAGAGTTTTATTTTGTTTGTCTACAGGTTTCATTGATCCGTGTTTTTTGGAAGGGTGAGCTTGCTATTGCTTGTGCCAGTTGCTTGCTTAGTGTTGTGTTCTGATACAGCCAACATAAAAAACAAGCTAAAAACTGAAATGTTGGACACACGCCAAACAATCATCGTACACATGCACATCAATCAATTACAATTACCCCATGATCAATGTGAACTTGGTCACTTGAAATTTAAAAGCTTCACACTTTACCTAAAAAACAAGTTTTTTTGGAGACAAATATCGCACACTTTTTATCGTGCTTTGTTGATCCAATTGGCCGATGTTTTCGAAATGTGCGACGATTCCCATGACTCATGTCGTTTGCGGGTTGCTAGCTGACAATGGCATTTTCATGTTTATGGTACTGATAAACTGTTTATCAAAACATTTTTTTTTGTCTCACCTGCCCACACGACACACAGAAGTAAATTGTTGATTACGCACGGAACGCAATCCAGCGACAATAAAATAATGACGGACAGTAAACGTGATAGCACAAAATGAAACTGATATCACGCTCACTCACGCTTACTTTTGTCGATTTTTTACCAAAAAAGTGAGTTGTGGCGAGTATCTGAACAAAAAAATCCGTAGAACATGTCTTTCCTGAGGCGTTTCTTCAACACTTTCATCATCGAGCCTCCACTGCCGCTGTGCCTGCTTGCCTGGGCTGGATTGTCCATCTTGGAGCCGACGTTGCAAACGGACAAAATGATAAAAGTTTACGGACATGACGTGCCAGACACAGCCACAAGAAAACAGTGCGTCTTTAGTTCAGTTACGGTTTTTTGTTTTAATTTCTGGAAACTTGCTTTTTAATTTCTGGAAACTTGCTTTCGATATCCAAATGAAAAACTTTCGAAAAAAACTTCAGGTACGATGATTTCATCGAACGAAAGGTGGTCATTTGGCAGATGTATTTCGCGATCGCTCAAATTCCGTTCAACATCGTCAGCGGACTGTTTCTCGGTTGCGAATTTAACAAACTAATTTTTTTCTGAATTTTGATGAAAAATCAATATTTCTTCAGGTGCGTACGCCGATCGCTGCGGCCGACAAGTGAACATTCTCATTGGCATCATCAGCATCATGCTGTCCATGTTCTGCTACGTGATTGTGTTCAAGTGCGCTGCATATATTTGTTACAAGTGACATTTTAAAAATGCTGTCCATGCAATAGCAAACTGATTGGCCAGTATTCAAATTAGGCATGTTCGTTGACCACAAACAGCCTGAATCTTCGCTCATATGTTTCAAAATAGCTGAACGTGTGGCAGGCCTCTAAACGAGTTGTTCTTCTGGAATCAAACTATCAAATGCCGAATGCCTAAACTGCAAAACTGCTTTGTGTGCATAAGCGAACCTACTTCAGCCCGCAATACGACGTGCCCTTGGCAGTGGCGCTGGTGTTCTACGTGGTGCGCGGCGTGTCCGGCGGCTTCGCGGTGATGATCGCTGCACTGCTCTCATTCATGGTCGACATGGAGCACGGCCATCGGCTGACGATCAGATTGGTCGCGCTGAATGTCATGCTCTCGATTGGCGCTTCGCTCGGTATCAGAAAATTTGAAAAAAAAAACGAAATTTTGGCGAGCTGATTGGTTACAACAGCACGTTGGTACACGACGCAACTGGTGTGCGAAATTTTCTTCAGCTGAGCTGTTCAACTCACTCCACTACTGTATGCACACTCGCAGACGAACACACTGCTACACGTATATGCCAGTGTGTTTGGTATCTGTGTGTCACAGCATGAGAACCCAGGGCATGGTGTCCAGGCATTCGGTTCGCTTCGCTTCTCAATCATGCTCTTTATTTGCAGGTTTTCTGTTCGCCTCCGTGACTAGCCAACTGATGGACCCGATCAATGTGATTTCGATTTTGTTGCCGTTGGTCACCGTCTGCTTCTTTTATTGTCTGCTTCGGATTCCGCACGTCCCGCCTCGACTGTTAGAATTGGCCCGCAATAATAAAACACCAAACTCATCTCTCGCAACACAAGAGCGGAGTGAACGAGATGTTGCAGCAACTGTTGAGTCGCAGAATCACACGGATCGTGGAGCAGAGAACGGCACTGCCGCTATCATTGACTCGCACGAAGCATCGTCGTCGTCAACGGAACTCTCCGAAACCGCCCGTGCGAGTTTGGTGGCGGAAGTGTTCGTTTTACTCAAGGACGCCTGTCTCAGCTGTATTCGACGTCGCCCCGAGTACCACCGGCTGTACATTTGGCTTCTTGGCGTCATACAATTCATACAGGCCGAAACGTACATGGAGGGAGGCAGTAAGCACATTAGTTCTTACTGAAAGAACAATAATCTCCCTTAGTTAAATCATTGCTCGTTAACCAGTATTTACTTCTGATTCTTTCTCAGCACTAGTTGGTGTGTACACGCATTTCCCGCCGTTGAATTGGGACGCCGCAGCGTTTGGCACCTACCAGACAATCAGCAGTGTTTTGAGTGAGTTTCACGTTTCTCAACGGTTTTGTAAAAACAGTCCAAAACGTCCATCTCAAAATGCAGCTATCGTTGGCACGATCCTCGTGACTGCCGTGCTGAAACAGTGGCTGCGAGTGCGCGACACGGTGCTGATGATGGTGTCGTTGTTGTTTCTGTCGTTGTCGTTCGTGCCCATTGCGTACGCGTACGCTGATTGGCTGATGTATGCGTCCGCTGTGCTGGCCATGTTCACTGGCGTTGGCAATCCCGCTGGCAAGGCATTCTTGGCCAGTTTCATTCCGCCGCACGAGGTTTGGCACTGCTAGTGGTTGTTTTTTTACAAATGCAACCCCAATTTATGCTTTGGGAAACAATCACGATAAAACCATTTTGGTAGGTTCTAATGCAAATCCAAATGCACGCTTTGACTGGAAATTAGTTTTATCCTTGATACGGTAATTCAAAATTGTTCATGTGAACCAAGGACCAGCATGACTCTCTAGACCACGGTCATTTCTAATATTCTAAACTCCTAGCTTTGTGTGCATTAAGTCGCAGAACTAAAAAAACATAATAAATATTGCATTGTTTTAAAACTTTCTTTTTCAAGGTAGTTATTTTTGGTTGATTTCGGTATCACCGTTCCCTTTATTGCAGATCGGCAAGCTGATGACGCTCTACTCGTTGATGTCACTGTTCTCGATATTCGTCGGCCAGCTGGTCTTCCAGCCGATGTACCGCGCCACGCTCGCCTGGTTTCCCGGCTTGACGTTTCTCGTCCTTGGAGCGCTGTCGTTCGTGGCGTTCTCTGTGGTCGTGTTCATTCATGTCACTTCGAAAAACATGAAAACTGTTCGCAAATGACTCATTCACGAGTGTTCTGGAATAAAAATGCGGTTCTTGGAGATTAGATTGCTTCAGATGGGTGAAATTGAATGGGCCAATGGAACCCGATTCTTTCGCTTAAATTCTTATTATGGACGTTTCATGAATTTTTTTACTGGTCAGTACTTATCTGCATTGAGCACGAAATAGCTCTCTCTGAATCTGCGCAACGTCATTGTGCGGCGCGTAACAAGTATGCTGTCAGTTATTGATTACTTCTTTTTTACTAAAGCTGAAAGGCCTTTGCAGTAAACACGTAGCCTGGTACAAAGCTTTAGACAGCACAAATAAACATGGTTTTGTCGTGTTAGTTGAAAAGATTTCATATAATGCAGCGGAAAAAATGATCTTTTCAACAGTTGTCGTTGAAAAGATGTATCACACGCTTCTTGTTTTAAGCGGTGAGTTTTAAACAGCATCAGTTTTGTTTCAATGGTCAGTCGTGTTGGGAAAAACCAGCTTAACACGAAAATTGCTCTCTGCTAACAACATGTTCAGTTTTTGCGGTTTTAAATTGCCAATACAGAGAATCTTGTTGAAATTTTTTATCAACCATTTGAAAATTGTGTTTTTCGAGCGTTTATTTATGTTTTTTTTCTCAGCTGCCCCCGCTCGTTTATACAGCATGTTCAGACTGTAGCATATTGTGCGTTAGTCATGTTTTCAACCAAAAAACGGTATCAAATGACAAACACTTGCCGTTTTTGTATTCACACTTGACAAAATGCTGCTCCAAAATGCTTTTTTCAGCCGCAAAACTGCCCGAACAGTGCGCGCCCATAGATGGCTGAGAAACAATTTGTTCCCAATGGCGACATGGCCAAATATCAGCTCACAATATAAGCTGACAACCAAAACACCAGCGAAGGTGTGCCATTTCACTTTCATGCACACGTTGTGCACACATGTGCTTCTGTGTCCCTTTTTAGTCTGACGATTATAGCGGTTTAGCCTGAATTTTCAATTCGAACTTTGACTGCCAACTGAGAAAAAAAACAGCTGACGTGCGGAAAATGTTTGCGGTAAAACTGGTTTTCGTTCGCATTCAATTGGCCTGCTGTGTGAAAACATTCCTTGCATCTAACCAAATAAAACCCAACAAAACATGGCGTTTCGACCTAAGCACAAGACGCCGAGCAATGGTGGTCTCTTCAGTTGTGCCCATTGCCCAAAAACTCAATAAAAAGGCTTAGTTGAAAATTCTTAATAGAGGCAAAATAAACATAAAATACAACAAAACATCAATAACAGTGTGGAACATAAAAGCAAAAAAGCAAAAACGTTCTACTTATTGTTACCAACTTTGTTATTGTGCCGTTTGGCGGCGTCCCGGCCCTGATTGTTTGTTGGCGACATCGCTTTCCTCTTCGCCAACACAGCAGCTTGATTCGATGGATCGACACGTGTGCGATTGCTTGGGTGAATAGGGATCTTGAACTTTCCTGAATTCGACATTGAATCAAAACCGACCTTCAAAACAGAGCAACATCAACAAGAGAGGGACAAAATCACATAACGTAGCAGGTACTCCAGTTTATAAACTGGATTGTAATAAACATAAAGCTTAACGAACTCAACACTCTTTCATTTTTTATTCAACATCAAATCAATAAAAAATCATTTGTTGCAAAGCAATGAACTGATCATCGGCATAGATTCCGAACTTGAATAACAGCGACTGATGATTTGATCGAATCCTGAAAAAGTTGCGCATGAGCATTTCCCTTTTATAACCATTGCCAATCAACTTTGATACCAGTTCCGCACATGAACGCACGAAATCATCCAATTCCGTGCATATGCGTCCAAATCGGATGGTTTGTCCAAGGAAAACGCAAGCGCCTAATTTTATGTGAGTGTTCGATTCCGCATGTACCAGCTTATTAACCTTGAATGGGAAAGTGTCCGTCTTGTCGAAAGGTTTAATCGAAAAGTATTGGTCATTGATTGTGATAGTGAAGTCTAGGAAATCACATTTTTTAGCCATGGCGTCACTTGTGAGTTCCAAATTTAATTCAGCAGGATAGATCTTTTTTACCATGTCCAGAAAATCGGGATTATTGATAAAAATAACGTCATCAACGTACCGAATTGTGTTTTTCAACATCTTGCATTCACGTGAGTTTGTTGTTTGCTTAAGATAGAAGAACTCCATAGCGGACAGGGCGATGTTGGCTATAGTACTGCTGTGTGCACCACCTTGCGGGACACCTTTGATCTGTTGGAACACATGACCTGCAAAAGTGACATATGTTTCTGAAACACTTTCTTCAATGAGAGCCTTGACTTCATTAATACGTAAATTCACTTTGAATGAGGAGTCAGGTTCGTCAGAATTGATAACGAGTTTGTTTTTTACCAAAATGTACGGTTTTTTATAGAAAAAGTCTATAAGCTTGAAAATGTTTTGGAAGATTACCCCATGAGGCAGGGATGGAAAAAGATTGCTAAAATCAGCGCTAGCTACAGACGTTATACTTCTGCAGCTTGCAACCTTATTTCTCGCTTCCTGAGTACTATCAACACTCCAAAATAGTGATTTACTAGTTTTTTCTGTTGCTACGTCACAATAGCTAATCAGCCTACGTTTCAAATTGCTGAGAATAACATGAACCAGTTTACAAATTGGTTTTGTGCTAGATTTTGACGCTCCTGCTATAAAGCGGAATTTGTATGGATTTTTATGCAGCTTTGGATTGGCAAATATAATTGGAACTGTGTCACTCCAGCTTTCAGATGCGTAATTGTAGTAATTTACTAGTTTCTTGTGTTTTTCAAGTATTTTAGGCAGAACTTCATTGCTTTTACCTATGAAAGAATAGGTATCATTTCCTTTACACTCAACGGTGTCTTTAGTGAGACTGATGCCTAGTTCTTTACTTAACTGTTCAACATACAATTTTTTGCATATGAATACATAGTTGTTGGAGGCTTTGTCAACTGAGGTAACAACAAGGTTTGTATGTAACTGCTTGAGTTTTTCTTTACTTGCCCATGTAAATTGTGAAGGTGCATGAAAATGCGACAACTTGCTAATTTGTTGTTGTATTCTGCTTTTTAGCTTATCAACAAACGTAGCAATATTTTTATTATTGCCCACTTTTTTTAGATTAGATAGAAGAGGACCAAGAGATCCTATGATACTTTTGTAGACTTCAATAAAATTGATTGGTTTTTGTTCTCTGAACTTTGTGCCTCTAGAAAACAACTGCTTTAATTCCGAATCTGCAATAATATCAAGGTTTCCTGAAAGAATGTGGTCATATGGTTGGTAAACATTCTTGTCATCAGAACAAGCACATTTGGCCAGAAGCCATCGTTTTAGTTCTTCTTGATCCATAAATCTCAGAAATTTTGAATAGTTGCAGAATTTGAGTCCTAGAGGACGTTCATATTTGAAAGTGACCGAAACATTTTCGAGAAATTTTCTCTGTTTTGAGTCTAGTGTTGCGGTAATAGAGTGATGGCGAAATATTCGTTTGAATGGAATCATTTCCATTCCCTTATTTTTGAACGGTATGATCCAGCGGTAGGGTTTGGTTTCCGAATCCTTGAACTTATTGCTACTTTCAAAAATAGCAAAAAAGAACTCACTTTTTGTTTTGTAGTCCTCACATTCAGTCCTACAAAGTATGATGTCGTAAATGGCTTCCCTAGTTGCTTTATTGCTCATTCTCAACTTACGGTATAGGTAAGAGTACCATTCCACCGTGCTACCTTGCGCATAATCCAAGTCTAAATCAGAACCTGCTCTGTTGAGTTTATAACGCAGTTTATGTTTAGTGCGATTTCCATGCGTCCTGGAGAACCTTGGTATTGGGATTGTGAAATAAACATTTTTATTTTTGAACTCCGTAAGCCCGTAATCTTTATTGGATATGATACCAATGCCTTGCACTCTATCATTTAGTCCAAGTGGTAGAATTGTGTTTAGCACTCTCATCCAAAAGTTCTCAGCAGACAGTAATTCTTGAGTTTCTTCGACTTCACACTTGTAGATTATTCGACATTCAAAATCATTGATAGTGCAATTGCCTTGAAAATGTTTGTAAAGTGGAAGTGATTTTTTGTTTTTTATAGAGTTCAGGTGTTCTCCAACCCTGTCTCTAAACTTGCGTTTTGTCTGTCCAACGTATTGAATGTGGCATTTTTTGCAGCTAATCAGGTAGACAACTGCTTTGGTATCGCAAGTCCAGTTTGTGCATCCACCAGAAGGCGACGAAAAGATCCTCTTAGTAATGCTAGATTCAAATACTGGTTCAGCATTTGAAAATTCGCATGTCTTGCATTTTCTCCTAGAACATTTGCTCATACCAAAGCATTCATCTATGGAGATGAACTTGTGTGTAATGTTGGCTCCTAAATTGATTTGCATAATAGCCGAGTTTTTGATTTTGTTTTGAAATGTGGCAGGTGATTATACGACGGGGGCCCCACCCATGGCAACCCCGAAGGGATTAGGGCACCTACTGAATGTGGTTTGCACATTTATCGGCCGTGCTTCGTTAAATAACGATGCCAAACGATACTTGAAAATCGAACTAACCTCCCCATCCAGATTAAGGCCGTCGATTGAAACTCATTTTTGTCAAGTAGCCGTAAATTGATAAGACAATCTGAAAAACGCAGCAAACTTGAAAACATAACCTTGAGAATAACCTCTGAAGGAATGCAAAAACATGGACTTTGATATTAATCTACCAACTGAACTAATAATTTGTCAAATTTATTTCACGAAAAACATAAACTTTGTAAAATCAGATCTAATTTATCCAACTTGTGACAACGTCGATAACTTGTGAACTTGTCGATAAACGATAAATGAAAAAGAGCAGGTGTGTGCAACTAAGATCATCGACAACGAAATTGCATCAAATTGAACCAAAAGAATTCAAATCTAGCTTCAATCACAACGGCGGTTGCGCAAAGAACCTGAATAACAGAGATCACTTCAAAATACATCCATATTTGCTTGGTTGGCGCCTGTGCCGGAAGTTGTGGCGACGTCGGGCGATGCCTGGTCCGATTCCAACCACTTCGACCACTGCCAGAACTGTTTGACCTCTGGTTGTTGATCAGTGCGTCCCGGGAAATTGTTCACGCCTATCAGAGTGTCCGTCTTCTGAAAGCAATTGTAACCTGCTTCCTTGAGTTTGTCCATCACTTTTTTCAGTCTCTTATTCTGCTCGATCTCATCTTCGCTGCGATCCTTGAAAACATGCACGTTGTACAAGCCGAACGCTTTCCAATTTTTCATTCGCAACCGATAGAAAGTGATGATTTTGTGCACCAGTTTCGGGCTTTCGAAGCGGGCAATGTAATTGCCGTTAGCCCTTTTGATCAGCGGACCAACGATATTTTCAATTTCCGTGTCGGACATGTTCATGCCATTGCGCATAACCTCCATCATGACTTCTTTGTTGCTTTTTGTGCAACGCTTGTCGATGCCCGAGATGACAATGTAGTAGTCTTTCACGAACGTTTCAACCGGGTTGAAACGGTTTCGCAACCGATTGAATTCAGCCGAACTAGTAAATTTGCCACCTCCAGTACCTTTTGGTTTGGCCATGCCACTGGCCTGTGATTTCGATTGGTTAGCATGAGGACCATGGTTGGCCCCTTTGCCATTATTCTTTCGAGAACCAGTGCCTTTACCACCAACGGTGACCCACTCGTTGGGTCTCGGCGGTGTCGGCTGAAATACCGTTAAAGATAATTCCAAAACTCTTTGATTGGCCAATTCAAACAGCCTATGGTCAACCCGCCCGAAAGCCAAGTTGAACCAGATGGCAGCTACACCCGAAAGTGCGCTCACCGGATGCGACCTGCGCACCCGTGGACGTTGATCCACGCCCGAAAGCAATGGCGTCCAGGCTGCAGAAAAAGGGCCAATCATATTGCAACCTGAACAATCTATTCAAAATTGCGTGTGATCCGTTGCAGAAACAAACCAGAATGTCTGCGTTGTTGCCGTTTTTTAGTTGAACATTAAGCAATTTCAGCTTTCAACTGTGGTGGATGGTGCCATTTGAACCTCTGGTCGGCTGCTATGATGATTGAATCTGCAACTCTGGAAAGTATCTGTCACTACCTCGCATAAAAAATGCTTGTTGCATTGTAAGTTTTGCTTGGCAAGTTGTTTCTTCTTTGCTTCTTTTTTAACGGAAGTTGTCATATGTAACGACTCCGGAATTTCTTGTGCGAACACAAATGCCAAAACGGGGGTTCTTTTCCGCCGATCTCTTCATTCATGTTGTGCAGCTTGGCTCGTGTGGTCACCAAACGTCCGGTGTCTGTGCTGGCTGTCATTGGCACACTTTGCATGGGCGCCACACTGTTCACGTTTGCTACCACGTCACTGCCGGATTTCTCCGATCCAAAACGGGTCGGTGCTGTGTCCTAATTGGCTTGTTTTTTTTCAGCTGATTGGTTGGTTCTATGGGAGTTTCGGTCGGGTGAATTGTATTTTTTAATAATTTTGTTTAGCACATTTTTTTGGAAACTGCAGGGATTTGAGACGCGGGGCACAGCGATCAGCGAGCGACTGTACGCCTGGCAGGCGCTGCGCGCGGCCGCCGCAGTCGGACACAACGTCTTCCAGGTGGGCAAAAGCTGCTCGTTTCCCATCGAACGGTTTGGTTTCGCTTTTTTGGAACGGAGGGTTAAACCATTGCTATTCAACTGAGGGCGGTTGGAAACAACTAATATGACGTGCTGGGTGAGAAATTAGGCTAAGCAAGCACCTTTGTTGATTGATTCAATTAATTGAATTCATATCACTGCCGCCCATTATATTTTGCGAAGAGCAGGAAACTGAGAACAACTGTTAACTACGATAAACCCCGAACACCAGCACAGACATGTTTTGTGCACTCCTCTTTTGTGGTTGTTGTTGTTGTTTGTTGTTTGTTGCCCCCTTTTTATCCTTACCCAACGCCCTTGGGGAAAGGCAGTGTCGCAATTTTTTATTGTCCACCACATGGGCTGCGACGTTGGAAGCAGTTTTTTCTACTATAGAAGTGGGCGTTGGGCAACTCTTTTGTGGCGCAGGTTCCCCCGGAGCATCTTGGTCGTTCGGCGGTGCAGTCGACCGTCGATCCGTCGAAACTCGATTGGCGGCCACAAATCGTGGCGAGCGGCGACGTGGCCGACCAAGATGAATCGCACAGATACGATCAAATGGACGGAGATGTCGTCACGGACAATGCGCCTGTCTACTGCGATCAAGCGCCAAGTACGCACGTGAACTGGTCTGCTTTGATTGGCTGTATTTGGAGAACGAGTGCGCTGATTGTTGTGCAGCCAATCAGCGTACACAGCTCTGTTTTTCAACTTAATTGCGTCCCTATCGTTCTGTCTACTAAAAAATGTTCCACCCAGAATCGAACCACATCGAGATCGCCGTTGAAGTGAGTGGCTCCTTTGGTTCGCTCTCAACGATTCGTGTGCTCTGCCACGCGGAGCAAGAGCTGCAGTCGATCGGCATGTTCGCACATCTTGACCAATGCACGCACGCTGATTCGAGCATGAATGGAACACGTGAGCATTGCAGAACAGCTCCAGTTCATCTGGATAATATATGCAATTAGCTTATTGGTTTGTGCACAAACGTGCAATTGGTGCATGCACTCTGTGCAGGAATTTCTGGAGAGGCGGAGTTTGCCTACACAGAATGCATGCGTCACCTGTGCGTGTGTGCAAACCAACCAATCAGCTGGTTGTGGATATTATCCAGATGGACTGTAGAATAGAAAGTTATCTAATTCTAGTAAAAGAAAGCGGCACTAAACGCGGCTCTAAAATCGCTTGCTTGGACAAACTCCATTCATTTTCATTCAACATTTCTCATTTCAGAGCGTCTTTCATCTGGTGCATGCTGCTGTCAACCGTGGACACTGGCGAGTGTGGCTGCCCATTTGATGGGCCTTCAAAACTGCACACAAATCTTCACTGCCCCTGAGAACGAACACCGATGGTCGCAAGTGCTTTGGCCCGATATACTGCAGTGTGCTCGACGGTACAGCAAAGAGCAGTTATCGGTCGGTCATTGTTTCGACTTTCGTTTTTTTGACAGCCTGGTGGAGTTTTATATGAACCACACAAAACTGTACCAAATCACGTGTTCAATCAGAAACTTGATTTGTCTTAGCTACTGATGCATCGCGATCGATTGTACTGTATACAAGGCAGACAAAACTGAACACCAGAACAGCATTTTTTATTATTTTCAGTGCAATATTAGGATTGTCCAACTATTTTCAGGTGCCAACCAACGCAACCTCAGTCAACTGTGAACGTCCCGCCATTCAAACGTTGCTCAATCGTATTCTTCCGGCTTGGTTTTCGTCAAACTCACCGGAAACCCGTAACACTTTCGATCCAAAGAACAATCGACGTTTGACGATGTTGGTGCTGCCAGTGACCACCGGGCACCGTCTCTCAACCACCTATGATGGATTCATAACGGCCGAGTATTTTGATCGAATGATGGATCGCTTGCAGTCGATTGATCAAGAAAAGATGCGAGTTGTTGGTGCTGAGTTCGGCCTGAGAACGAGATACTTCAATCGATATTTGCAGCAAGTATGTTTCTAAATGCAGTCAAACTCTAAATTTTAGGGAATCCGCTGATTGATTGATGGTCACGTGATGCGTGTTTTCTGTGCAAGCATTGCTATGGGGGCGGAGTTTGGTTTTCATACCGTAATCACCAATCGTCTCAATGATGTTTTCAGGATTCAGTGTATGGCTTCTGCGCGGTGTTCTTTGTCTTGTTCTGGTCGTGGCTATACACGGGCTCGCTGTTGTTCACGTTTGCCGCTGTTTATGGTGAAATTTACTTTTTTATGAAAACTGCCCATAAAGTCGGATTTTATTTACGGCTTTAATGACGACTAAACGTGTTTCGTTACTCCAGAAATCATACTGTCCGTCGGTCTGTCCTACTTTGTGTATCGCGTTGTGCTCGGCATTGAGTTCTTTCCGTTCATGAATCTGCTGACGTGCGTGCTCATCATTGGCGTTGGCGCGGACGACGCTTACATACTACGGTGAGGTGGCAAATGCAACCAGCTGATTGGTTACACGATTGTTTTGTGTTTCTGGATTAAATACAAATCTTCGGAAGACCGCTCTTTTTGTTTTTTTTTTTGTTGATTGTAAGATAAAACAGTGATGCTGCACAGTCACAAACAACCACGCATGTAACATACACGCCCGCTGTTATGTAATATCGAATGTGTGTGCTTGATTTCTATTGTGACTATACTGCGACATTACTGTGTTGTCTTTTTGTAATAGAGTGCACTGTCTTCAGACCAGGACTTCATCTATCGAACCACGCGTGCTGAATTCGTGTGTCCCCAAAACAACAAATCTTCGCAGTGAATTCTGGCTGAGCGCGAAACGCTCCGTGCGCGGTCTGACGGTGGAGGCGAACGAAAACGAGCACGAGCAACAGCTGGGCAACGTCGTGCAAGGCGCTCTGGCACACGCGTGCCTCTCGATGTTCGTCACCAGCGCCACCACGGCAGCCGCGTTCTACGCCAACTTGGTCTCGAACATTGTCGCCGTGAAGTGTTTCGGCATCTTCGCGGGCACCACCATACTCGCCAACTATCTGCTCGTCGTCACGTGGCTGCCGGCGGCGCTGGCATGTTTTTTTTGTTGTTTTTTGTCAAATCAATGAAATCATGCTTCGTTTTCAATTGTGTAATGGTCAACCAGCTGATTGGTTATGTATGGAACCAGTCAAAGTGCTTTTAAAAAACCAATTCAGAGTTTGTTTGAAAAAAATTCAGGTTCTAATTGAGCGTTTTGACAATTGGCACTGTTGCACGACCAGGTCGAACAAAGATCGAAAACAAAAATGCCACTGTAATTCGCCGAAGAAAATCAGGTCAAATGAGTACGCGCACATTTCGGCCGGTGACACTTCGATGGTTTCAATTATTGCTTCTGCTAGTCACAACGGTGATTCGAACGTTGACAACGAACGACCCACCGATCACAACTGCAACCACATTGTTGCTAACAATATTACTGCCAATGGCTGTGTCGATTCCAACCCCGTCAAAAGCAGCCAATCAGCGTGCAGCTGTTCGCTCATTGGTCGCATGCTGATGCGGCCGTTTCGCTTGGTGCATCGCTATGGAACGATCGGCAGTGCGTTTGTGTTCGAGACAATCATTCCAGAACTGGTCTGCAATCTGTGGCTCATATGGGTTGTTACATTCACGTTGATCACCATTGGAGCGACTTATTCCGTGTTTTGGTATCCCGCGATTCGCTTGCCGAGCAAGGTTGTGCCCTTTTTTCAATGATATTGCTTCTTTTATTTGAGTACGTCTGACTAAATTAAAGATGAACGCTCTTTGAAAAAAACATTTGAAAACTGCACGGCTTTATTTTTAATTTTTATGGCGCACAGACAGCAACAATTTCAGGACTACGTTCAATTCTTCAAATCGTCCCATCCATTCGAACGCTATTTGGTCGAGGTGCGTCCGTTGTTTCGTCATCGAACAACGCAATACAACCGCGTGCCAAATCTGTTGCGCGTCGTGTGGGGCGTAAATTTGATCACGGTGCGTTTCTGACACGCTCATACTCGATTTGTCGATTCATTTTATTGGAAAATCAAAGTCAAATGCTATTTTTTGTTCCTGTTGTCTCAAAATCATCTTGGATTGGTTTGATTTGATCTTGGATTGTTCATAGGATCTGAACGGCCTCACGCCCGACTATCGAGGCCAACTGGGGTTGTGGTCGAAGGAGGAATTCGAGTTTGCGCGAAACAGCTCGCTGATTGGTTGGATGCGAGACTTCTGCGATGATCTTTCTAAGCAAGCGTTTGTTGTCAACAATGATCCGTTTATATTGCAGGTGAGCGCAAGAGTAAGACGACATTCACAGAGTTCATTTCAATTTTTTGTGTTTGTTGGTATGTTTTTTAAGATGGATTCCTTTTTGAGTTTGTAACGTCGATTTGTTTAAACCTATCAACTTTTTCGCAGACTACCAAACATACTGTAGTTGTCGTTAGCACCGTGTACTTTCGCTGCACAATTTTGCCTTTCATCGCAGTGTTTTGCCGACGATTTTCTAAAGTCCATGAGCGAAACGGACTGCGACGACAGCGTGTTGTTCGTTCCGACCGACCACCGGCCGTGCTGCGCCGACACAAAACAGCCGTACAGTGAAACAGTGCTGCAGACGTGCGTTGCCAGACGTTAGTCGCACAGTTGCTGCTTGCTTTTACGCATCGGATTTTTGATTTGAGCATTTTGACGTCTTGTTGGAGATCACGTGTAATCCATCTATCTATAGGATAGAATTATTTAGATTGGCATTGTCTTTCCTGGTTTCACATGTCAACCAGAAAAACATTTTCGTTCACATTTATCCAAAGATAATAATATCAACACTTGCAAAGTATCTACGCTCTAAATTATAGGATCAATTGAGAACTCTGGTTATTTCGAGCTGATCGCCAAGTCAACGAAGGGCGCTGAACAACTGCAGCCGACCGGTCCGTTGTTCGTGAATCGCCAGCCGAACAGAAACGACTCCAAGAGCGAGTTCGCCATCGTCGTCGTGACCTTCCAGGCGCGCAGCAATTTCTCGTTGTCGTACACGAAAATGGACGAATTTTACAGTCCGGCGTCCCGCTGGATCGAGCGGCGATTGGCACACGGTCCGACGGAGGCCGTGAGAAAAGGTGGCATGGCATATTTGTTGGAAAAAAAATTGAAAACAGCTTTCCCAAGGGGTTTATAAGCCATTTGGTGTCAAATTGGTGCACTAATGAAACAACATTCAAATTTCAATCATCTTTTCTCCTTCGCTAGGAGCCTGGAACCAAGAACCGATTTCCAGGAAACATTTTTTTGTTATTTCGTAGGCTGGATGACGAGCGACCTTCTGTTCTTCTACGACCTGCAGTGGTCGTTGTTGGCCGGTACGCGAGTGTCCGTCTGCATCGCAGTGTCCATCGCCTATGTCATTCTGTTTCTAGTCACGTTGAACGCTCTGGTCAGCGTCTTCGCGATACTCGTCATTTCTGGTGAGTTTGCAAAGTTTTTCTTCCCGGATTTGAATTTTCGAGTTTGAGTATTGAGTGTTGTTCGTATTTGAGTTTGAGTAATTTTCAAAAACTGATAATATCCAACTTCGTTGTTTTCTCTAATCTTTGTGGTG
>JASANC010001161.1:0-28169 GCA_030248135.1 Theristus sp. LFF4_11 | reverse complement strand
AAAAAAATTAACAAAAAGATAAAAAAAGTAACGTTTAAATAAAACACCATTTACAAC
Organism: Theristus sp. LFF4_11; assembly: GCA_030248135.1. Taxonomy (NCBI): domain Eukaryota; kingdom Metazoa; phylum Nematoda; class Chromadorea; order Monhysterida; family Xyalidae; genus Theristus; species Theristus sp. LFF4_11. Next base: position 28,112 of record JASANC010001161.1, on the reverse strand, counting down.
ACACTGTTTTATATTTTAACACATACGGTATGGCCGATTAAACATGGCAGCTTTTTTCAGGGTTCAAGGAGCCCGCGAATTTTGAATGAAAGAAAAAAAGATGTTCAGAAAGCAAACTGCGTGCCAAATTTGACGCGTTTTTGAAAACTATTGGATCATCCGCGCATTCTGTGCATTCTTTCTCCTTTGCACACATGATTGGGAATTATGTTGGCATTTTTGAAAAGACAACTCCTAGTCTGCGACTGATCTCGCCTTGATGGACTGCCTCATTTTATTCGGCCATACTGTACCCTAACATATAGATATAAGCCAAGCCTTTTCGCAAAGAGAAAATGAACAAATAACCGCTTTAAAAGCCATTTGCTTTCTTATCAGATTTTTAGTTAATCACACGCTTCATCTAACAAACCCCGTTTATTTGATTTGGCTGTTAATTTTTTTAGTTGCGTTGTTTAGTTTAAACGTTTCTGTTTTTGAAAAAAATCTCAAGCAATAAATTTGCAACCTTTTTTCTGTTTTTTGAAAAAGTTCTCAAGCAAAAACTGTTCAACCAAATGATAATGAAAAATATTGTCTTGAAAGCAAAGTGCAATGTGCACTTGCAATTTCGATGTCGTTTTTGCAACCTGATTGAAAAAAAAACAATTGCAACCATTTTTAATAGTTGCTTAGTTAATCACGCACTTCATTAACAAACCCCGTTTATTTGATTTTGCAATTAATTTTTGAGTTGAGTTGTTTAGATAAAACGTTTCTGTTTTTTGAAAAAAATCTCAAGCAATAAATTTGCAACCTTTTTTCTGTTTTGAAAAAGTTCTCAAGCAATAACTGTTCAACCAAATGATAATGAAAAATATTGTCTTGAAAGCAAAGTGCAATGTGCACTTGCAATTTCGATGTCGTTTTGCAACCTGATTGAAAAAAAACAATTGCAACCATCATATTTTTAATAGTTGGTTTTCTTTCATCTTTTGCTTTCGGTCAGGTTAAACAGCAACAATTGCCATTAATTGTCAATCGTATGTTTAGGCTCTGTCGTGGATGACCAAAAATTATCATGATGATGACTTCGCAGTGCAGAGTGACGTTTTAGAAAAAATGATTTGGCATTGATAATAAATTGTTAAGGAAATTGGGATTCAGCTACCTTAAATAGCAAAAATAAGCGCCAATTCAAATTGCAAAAAAAGTGATACAAACAAACAAACAAACAAACGGACACCACTATTATCTTAGTACTAGCCAATTGACCCGAGCGTATGTGGCTTAATCAATGCCAAGCCTTTTTTTGGTGAAGCGGCATTGACTTAGAAAAGAAAAAACAGTAACGTTTACTGAATAATAACCCTGAAGAAAATTTACCTTGTGCTGCCGTGAAGTCGCCTACAATACGATATTTTTTAATGTATTTAAATAAATAAAAAATGCGAAGATTTTGCTACTTTTACCCGTTTACACTAACCGAAGGCAAGCCTTTTTGTAAAGTGAAGTAAAATTGAATAAAAAATATAAAAACTAACGTTTTTTTCCTTTACCAGTTTTATAAAGCTAATGCTTCTTTTACCCGTTTACCTAGCCAAGCTTTTTGTAAAAGTGAAAATGCGAAGTTTATGATTTTGCTTTTTTTCCCCGTTCACCCTAACCCAAGTCAAGCCTTTTTGCACGTGAAGTAAGATTGAATAAAAAAACATAAAAATTTACGTTTTTTTCAATTACCCGTTTTAAAAAGCTAATGCTTCTTTTACCCGTTTACCTAAGCCAAGCCTTTTGCAAAGTGAAAATGCGAAGTTTATGATTTTGTTATTTTTTCCCCGTTCACCTAACCCAAGTCCAAGCCTTTTTGTACGTGAAGTAAGATTGAATAAAAAACATAAAAATTTACGTTTTTTTCAATTACCCGTTTTAAAAAGCTAATGCTTCTTTTACCCGTTTACCTAAGCCAAGCCTTTTTGCAAAGTGAAAATGAGAAGTTTATGATTTTGCTATTTTTTAGCCATTCACCCTAACGCTAACCTAAATCAAGCCTTTTTGTAAAATTGAATAAGATTGAATAAAAAATATAAAAATTAACGTTTTTTTCATTAAAAAACCCGTTTTAAAAAGCTAATGCTTCTTTTACCCGTTTACCCTAACATAAGCCAAGCCTTTTTTCTAAAGTGAACATGAATAGAAGAAACAAAAAAAAGTGACGTTTATAATTTCGTTTGCAGTCATTTGCTTCTTTTTTACCGTTTAACCCAACATGACCCAAGCATTTTGCAAAGTGAAAATGAATGGTAAATACCATTCCGACCCAATTAAACAACTAACTTTTTCAAAGACGGGTTTGTTACATCTTTCGCAGTCGCTCGTCAAGTTTTGAGCAGCAACAATTGCCAGTTGCCCATCGTGCATTACGTTGAAATTATCGCCCATAACCATGGAGTATCAATTTGAAAATGAAACATGGAGTATCAATTTCAATGAAATTTACTTGTTTTGAATCCAAAGTGCAACTTGCAATACCGATGTCGATGTACGTTTTGCAAACAGATTTTTAAAAGCAAAAAAGTTCAAACTTTTTTCAAATACGGTTTTGTTACATCTTTCCCAGTCGATCATCAAGTTTTTGATCAGCCACGCTTCCAGTTGCCTATGCTGTGCTGAACTGTCGCTGTTGACCAAAGAGTATCATGATGACTCCAGCTATATGAAGAGCGACGTTTTGAGAAAACAATCTCAACTGGCATTAATAAAAAATAGGTTAAGGAAATTGAGATGGAGTTTTCTTAAGTAGCAAAAAAGGGCGCCAATTCAAATTGCACAAAAGTGCCACACACGCACAGACACTTTCTAAATTTAATAATATAGACTAGCCAATGACCCGTGCCTACGGCACGGTTATCTGATAAATACAATTGTCATTTTTGAGTGGATTTTGGCTTTTGAACCGTGCCCCGACCGGTCTAAAAATGCATCGCATTTTGATGTTGAGTTGATTTAGTTGTTCCCTTTTTAATTATCAAAAACAATCTTCTGATTAAGAACACAATCTTTACTGCATTCCCTTTTAAAATTAAAAACAATCTTTTTTAATCATCAATGGTCAATTGCCGTTCCCATTTAAAATGTGAAAAACGATTTTAAAGTTGATTGAATTGAAGCAACAAAACGTAACGTTTTATAAAAATCGATTTTGAATGTGATTTGTAATATTGCAATTTTGAATTTTTGCTTTTGAAATTGACACATTTTTTAAATTAAACCCGCGTTTTGAAAACAAACTTAAAATGCGAAGTTTATAAGTTTGCTGTATGTTTTACCTGTTCACGCTGCACCTTAGGCCAATCCTTTTTGAAAAGTGAAAAGAAAAATTTTGAATTTTTGTTTTTGAAATTGACACATTTCTAATTACACCCGCTTGTTGAAACAAATTTAAAAATGCGAAGTTTGTAATTATGTTTTGCAATACCCGTTCACCCTGTTCTAAGCCAATCCTTTTTTTGTAAAGTGAAACTACAGGGTGGGCCAAAAAAAAGGTTCTATTTTCAAACTGCTGTCACTGGCTGGTGTTTCAATATTATGAGCTGAAATTTTCAGCATTGATAAAACATGTTATGCCATTTTCTGACAAAATATTCCGCCAGTTTGGTCAAGTATATTCAGTTTTACACCACAATGTTTAAAAATTCCCAAATTTTCAAAAAAAACGGATTTTTAACCAAGAATTTAACAACGAATCATTGCTCATAGACATCCAAATCATCATCAAGGTTTCTCGTCCGGCAGCGGCTGGATGGAATTTCACGCGAAACTGGCGAGTCACTGCAGAAAAACTTTCAGATTGCTCCCACCAGATAGCACACCAGACCCGTTGTTCTGCTGTCCACTTAACCATGACGAAACTGCAGAAAACTGAAACTGAAACACTGTTTTTATTCAAACCGCAGAAAAAACTTTCAAAAAAAAACAAATCAACAGACAGAGCGACACAGAAAACAAAAAATCAACCGAACAATTCTTTCTGTCGCAGTCGCATGGCTGCTGACTCCGAGTCCGTTGTGAAACATCAGAATTTCGTTCAGATGCTCAAATGAAATTCAAGTGTGAGACCTTTCCACTCTGAGCGCATGATTTGAACTATAGAGGGTATCCAAAAAGACGGAGTTGTCACCTTCGCAACAGTTTCAAAATTGAATCACGCATCTTGATACTAATTTTTTCTTGAACTCTTTTCATTCAATTTGTTGATTTTTCGAGCTTTTTAAGAAAATCTGCCACAGTGAGCGCTAGGAATTATATATCGAAAAAAAAAATTTGTCAGTAAAATGGCAACACATGTTTTATCAGTGCTGAAAATTTCAGCTCATAATATTAAAACACCAGCCAGTGACAGCAGTTTGAAAATAGAACTTTCTTTTTTTGGCCCACCCCTGTATTTTTCACTTTACAAAAAATATTGTTTTGAAAGCATAGTGCAATGAGCACTTCCAATGCCGATGTCATTTTGCAACCCGATTTGAAATTTTGTTTTTTAAATTTAAACATTTCTAATTAAACACGCTTGTTAAAAAAAAATTTAAAATGCGAAGTTTGTAATTCTGCTGTAATATTTTGGCCCGTTCTACACTGCTTTCGACAAAACCTTATTTTTTTTGCTAAAATTGAAAATCTATATAAAAAATGAACAAAAAATATTGTCTTGAAAGCAAAGTGCAATGAGCACTTGCAATGCTGATGTCGTATTGCAACCTGATTTTTAAAAACAATTGCAACCATTCTTTAATGTACGTTTTGCTTCATCTTTCGCTTTCGGTCATCAACTTGTGAACAGCAACAATTGCCATCAATTGTCAATCGCATGTTAAGGCGCTGTCGCGAATGACCAAAGAGTATCATGATGACTTCGTAGTAAACAGTGAAGTTTTTGACAAAATAATTGGCATTGATAATAGATTAAAAATTGAGATGCAGTTTTTTAAATAGCAAAAAAAGAGCGCCAATTCAAATTGCAAAAAAGTGATACAAACAAACAAACAAACGGACACCACTATTATCTTAGTATATAATAGATGACTAGCCAATTGACCCGTGCCTACGGCACGGTTAGCTGATATCTGATAAATACAATTATTATTTTTGAGTGGATTTTGCCCGATTTTGGCTTTTTGAACCGTGCTAAAAAATGCATTGCATTTTGATTGTGAGCTGCTTTAGTCGTTACCGTTCAAATTATCAAAAACAATATTCTGATCGCGAACACTATCTTTACTGCATTCTGTTTTAAAATTAAAAACAATCTTTTTTAATCACTAATGGTCAATTGCTGTTTCCATTAAAAACGATTTTAAAGTTAATTGAATTGAACAGACAAAAAGCAACGCTTTATAAAAATCGTTTTTGAATGTAATTTGTAATTGCAATTTTGAACTTTTGTTTTTGAAACTGACACATTTCTAATTAAACCTGCGTGTTGAAAACAAATTTGAAGTGCGAAGTTTATAATTTTGCTGTAATGTTTTTACCCGTTCACCCTGCTCTAAGCTAATCCTTATCACGCACTTCATTAACAACCCCCCCCCCCCCGTGTATTTGATTTCGAAAATAATTTATTAGTTGACTTTGACTTGTTTAGATAAAACTGGTCTGTGTTTGTAACAGTTCTCAAGCAAAAAACTTTTCAATCAAAAGATACTGAAAAATAACGTTTTGAAATGAAAGTGCAATGTCCACTTGCAATGTCGATGCAACCCGTTTTGAAAACAATTGCAACTATTTTTCATAGTTGGTTTTCTTTCATTTTTCGCTTTCGGTCATCAAGTTGTGAACAGCAACAATTACCATTATTTGCCAATCGCATGTTAAAGCGCTGTCGCAGATGACCAAAGAGTATCATGATGACTTCGTAGTGAACAGTAACGTTTTTGAGAAAATAATTGGCATTGATAATAGGTTAAAAAATTGAGATGCAGTTTTTTAAATAGCAAAAATGAGCGCCAATTCAAATTGCAAAAAAGTGCCACACACAGACACGACTATTATCTTAATATAATAGATAGATTTTGACTTTCTTGACCCGAACGATCCGGACAAAAATGCATTGGAATTAGATTTTGAGTTGCTTCAACCGACTGTTATTAATTTACAATAGCAATGATCGTTCATTTTAAAAGCAATTTGTACCCGTCGATGTTTATACTTTTTTTAATTGCACTATTTTTTGTTTGTTTTTTTGAAAACAATGCTATTTTGTCAGGCCGTGCTTTTGCTAATTTCATTGGTGCATACATAACCTGATTTAGTTACCATAGCACCACGTATTACTGTGTGGTTTGTTTTACGCTCATTTCAGCATCAATCAAAGTCACATATTTTATTATTTAAAATTTTCCAATCATTTTCTTAAGAATCTGTTTTAAATTCTTTGATCAGTAAGCAACACAATCATAACTGCGTTTCCCGTTCAAAATACAAAAGCAAATTTTTAATCAGCAACAAACAACTGCCACTGCCGTTTAAAATATCGAAATTTTCCCTCTGTTAGTAGCTTCTTCAATGTCTCTAATTTTTGTTTCACTCTTTGATCAGCTGTATTGCGTTGTCATTCCTGTTCAAAGTATCAAAAATCAATCTTGTTTTATTTGCTTTTCATGTCGTCAATTGTTGTTCAACGCCATTCCCGTTCAAAAAAATTAAAAACACAATCGATACCAGTTTAAAGTATTTTAAAATTAAAAAGCAACCTGTTTAGTAAGAAAAAATATTTTTTGTGATGCATGAATAGCAATCATCCCGTCCAAAAAGCAATCTTTTTAGCGATCTCTTTCTACTGTCATCCCCGTTAAAAGTACGATAAAACAATTTTTGATCAGAAACAACCAACTGCTGTTCCCGTTCAAAATATTAAAAGACAATCTCTTCTGATCAGCAACATTCAATTGTTAATCGATTAAAATTCATCGATTATATGTGGACCGTTCCACTGATTTGCTATCGATCATGGCCACGTCTTTGTTGATGCTGCAATCTTTTTGTTGTGGAACCTGTTCAACCTATTTGTTCAGCAACAATTAATTGCCGTGCTTTTTAGTAATAACTAACAGTTGACCCGTGCCTACGGCCCGGGTAAGAAATGTTTGCGATTTTGTTAACAGCAAGGTGCACCCGCGGATTTATCGACATTTATTTGCTTCTGTTTTCCTCGAACTGGAAATGTGTTGATTTTTTAACCAAAGCTTTCATGCGTTTAAATTCGTTGATACCGTTTATTGTTTGGAGCAAGCGTTGCACTTTTATTTTTATCTCGAGAACCCTTTCGATTTTTAAAAGTACTTTTCAAACGCTTCAAATGTTTGTTTTCAAGCTTTTCGATTCGGTGTCAATTCTATGTCAAAAATAATTTTTTATGACACTGTTTCGCTGATTTTGCAATTGTTGAGAATTTTTTTTCTGAACTAATTGAATTTGCTGCTCCCGTTTGTTCTCGGTTAGTTAAGTTAAACTCTGTTAAACGCAAGTCGTTCCCGTTAGATTTTTTTTCTGGTTGACTGAAATTGTTCAAACGTGACTTGATTGTTTGACAATTTCATTTTTCAAGGTCGCTAAGTTTGACCCAAAGAGGCCCGTTTATTTTTTATTTTACAGAACTGGCCGGAATCGATACCCCGTTTATTTGCACAATTCCATTTGTGTTTTTTATAGTAAGCCCGCTTTTGCACAAAAATGTTTTCTCAAACAATATGATTTTAGTTTCTGCGGTTGCACATTTGTGTTAACCACAATTTTGCTTTTTGCAAGTCCAAGACTTTTAGTTAAAATCTTGTCTTTTTTTTTTTTTTTTTTTTTTTTAAAAAAAAAAACTGTTGTTTGTTTATCTTGTTAAACTGCTGTAAACACAATCGATCTTCATGACCTGTTTCATTTTGCTTTGATCGAATGATCCGCATCAACGTTACCCGTGTATTTGGTTCAGGAAACAAAATGGGATCCACCCATCATTCGCAGGAAAACCACTTTTGTGTGAAAAAAAATCAATAGCCGATTTCGTTTCTGTTGGTTTTTCAAAGTCGCAAATTCGTTTTATTGGTTATTGGGGAGACATGTTTTTCCGATTCTTGCTATCGATCATAATCGGATGTGCCGTCCCATTCTGTGAGATGGTGGCTTCTTTACAGCAATTCGTTCCCGCACATTATTAATCTCATCTTTTTACATCACCACCAACCAACCTGCCCATTGCGACGGAACGTTGATGACAGAACTGAATGAATCATGATGACACGTTGTTACAAACCGAAAGAGAGAAAATAATGAACTCATATATAATAGTGATAGCAAATAATAGATTGCTTTGCCTTCCATAAATAAAAATAGCACGGACGGACAGACAGACAGACATACACACACACAAGGATTTTTTTTAGTATAGTAGATTCGATTGGTGTAGATGGCGAACAGCAGCAGCAGCCAAATTAAAGCGGTCGATCATAACCTAATATTTCTTTGCATGAGAATGATGATGATTTTTTACCTTTCACAGAACAGAGATTGAAAAAAGTTCACATGAATAATGAAAAAAAGTGGAGTGAAGCTACAGATGATGCTATATATAGCAAAAAGCTGCGGACAAACAATCAAGCAAACTTTCTTACTATCTTAGTATTATAGACTTTCTTACTATCTTCTATCTATCTATCTATCTATCTATCTATCTATCTATAATACTAAGATAGTAACTGTGTATGTAAGTAAGTCAGGTCCGTTCCGCTACGTTGATTGGCTATTAAAATTTACAAGTTTGAGCCAATTTTGCTATTTAAGTCATCATCAGCTGAATACTCATACTCCATTTTCTAATGACAACGCAAAGTTCAAATCGTCATTCCACATGACGTTAGTCATCATGATGCCTTTTGCTCAAGAGCGACAACAAACAAGCGAGAATTGTAGACGATGGAGTTTTCTTTCGCAAAAAACGAGTTTTTAAAACAATCGCTTGCAAGTTAATCGCTCTTTTCACAAGGTAGACTTTTTATAAAGCCGGTGTTTACAACGAGTATTTAGAAAATCGTTGCTTTTTCCTTCATTTGTTTTTTATCATAGAAAATGCGTCACTTAGGATAGAAAAGCTACATAACAAAACAAAAGCGACCGTTTTACGCAATGGGTACTCAGAAACGTGTTGCTTTTTGTTGCACTCGATCAAAAAGAACTGGCTTAGGTTAGGGTAAGCGTGGAAAAGAAGTAAACATTCAAAACAAAAGCGGGAGCTTTGCTACGGGTATTCAGTAAAATGTAGAAAATCGTTGCTTTTTCCTTCATTTGTTTTTTATCATAGAAAATGCGTCACCTTGGATAGAAAAGCTACATAACAAAACAAAAGCGACCGTTTTACACAATGGGTACTCAGAAACGTGTTGCTTTTTGTTGCACTCGATCAAAAAGAACTGGCTTAGGTTAGGGCAAGCGGGGAAAAGAAGTAAACATTCAAAACAAAAGCGGGAGCTTTGCTACGGGTATTCAGTAAAATGTTGCTGTTTTGTCATTTCCATTCTATCAAAAATCCTTGGCTAAGCTTAGGGTTAAAGGTAAGAGTAGTAAACATACCACACAAAAGTGGCCGTTTTGCAGCGAATATTCAGAAAAGTTTTGCATTTTTTTTGTCATTTAAACTTTAAAAGGCTTGGCTTAGGTGAGCTTTGCTACGGGTATTCAGTAAAAAGTTGCTGTTTTGTCATTTCCATCCTATCAAAAATCCTTGGCTAACGTTAGGGTTAAAGGTAAGAGTAGTAAACATACCACACAAAACTGGCCGTTTTGCAGCGAATATTCAGAAAAGTTTTGCATTTTTCGTCATTTAAACTTTAAAAGGCTTGGCTTAGGTTAGAGTAAAAAAGCAACTTATCAAGACGAAAGTTGGCGTTTTGCAACAATTGTTCAGAAGTGTTGCCTTTTTGACATTTACACTTTAAAAGGCCTGGCTTAGGTTAGGGTATGCGATCACTTCTATGGTAAATCAACAACAGTCGGTTAAAGCAGCTCAAAATCAAAATGCAATGCATTTTGAGTCCACGTCGTAGGCAAGGTCAAAAGGGAAAACCAACTCAAAAATAATAGCTGTATTTATCAGCTAACCGTGCCGTAGGCACGGGTCAATTTGCTAGTAGTATTATAGACTAGCAGATAACCCGTGCCTACGGCACGGTTAACTGACAAAATACAGTTATTATTTTTGTGGATTTTGGCCTTTTGACCTGTGCCACGTCCCGGACTAAAAACGCACTGGATTATGATTTTGAGCTGCTTCAAGCGAATTTTGTTCATTTACCATGCAATGATCGTTCATTTTCAAAGCAATTTGTAGCCGTCGATGCTTTATACCTTTTGAAAATCGCAGCATTTTCAGTTTCTTTTTGAAAACAGTTTTTTTGTCAACCGTGCTTTTGCTGAATTTATTGCTTTCGATCATAAACTGATTTAGTCACGACAGCACTTGTTACTGTGTGGTTTGTTTAACGCTGGTTTCAGCATCGATAAAAGCAACAGATTTTTTTGCCGAATTTTCAAAAATTTGCCTGTCATTTTAATCAGAACCTGCTTTTCAATTCAATCTTTGAATAATTCAATGTAATAATCTTTGATCAGCAAGCAATACAACCCGTTTAATATAGAAAAAGCCATCTTTTTAATCAGCAACAAACAACTGCCATTCCCATTTAAAAAATCAATTTTTTTATTAGCTTCTTTATGTCGCTTAATTATCGTATCAGTCTTCTTTGATCAGTTGCATTTCGGTGTCATTCCCGTTTAAAGTATCAAAAAACAATCTTTTTTTAAAAGCGACAATTAACAGTCATTCCAGTTCAAAGTATCAAACATCCATCTTGTTTCATTATCTTTCCGTTCGTCGATTATCGTGCAACTGCTACTACTTCCGTTCAAAACATGAAAAAAACAATGCTGTTTCATCAGCAACAATCAACCGATAGTCCGATCCCCGTTTAAAATATTTAAAAAATTGAAAAGCAATCTGGTATTAGTCAGTTACATTCCGCTGAAATTCCTGTTCAGTATAACAGAAATCAATCTTCAGGATCATCAACAATCATCCCGTTCAAAATTGATCGATTGGACCGTTCCACTGATTCGCTATCGATCATGGCCACGTCTTTGTTGATGCTGCAATCTTTTGCAGTGGAACCTATTTAGCCTATTTGTTTATCAACAATCCATGCTCGTTATAATTCGATTGAAGTGATATGATGGCAAACAGCAGCAGCAGCAAATCAAAGTTGTCGATCATAAAATAATATTTTATTGTTTGGGAATTATGATGATTTTTTGACTTTTCACAGAACAGAGATTGAAAAAGTTCACATAAATCATAAATTAATAGTGTAGTGAAATCTACCGATGATGCTATATATAGCAAAAATCTGCTGACAAACAAACAATCAAGCAAACTTTCTTACTATCTTAGTATTATAGATTCATTGAAGCCGTTTATCATTCTCAAAACATCCCCTCTTCCCCCCTCCCCCCCCCCCCCCCCCCCCCCCCCCACCTCCTCCCCCCTCCCCCCCCCTCCCCCCCCCCCCCCCCCCCCCTCCCCCCCTCTCCCCCTGTGCTTTTATTTGACCGCGAACCGTGCTGTCGACTTCAGTTTCTGTCCCCTCCCCCCCCCCCCCCCCCCCCCCCCCCCCCCCCTCCCCCCTCCCCCCCCCCCCCCCCCCCCCCCCGCCCCCCCCCCCCCCCCCCTCAAAGCGCTGAAAAAAGAACGGCATCAGCAAAAAATGCCATTTTCAATGGTGAGCTCAGAATAAAAAATAGCAAAATTAATGCACAAAAGACATCGAGTAACATCAGAACAAACATTATGGTGTTGGCATCTGAATATTTCTTTTCTCATTGCAATGTTTATTTTATTTGTTTTTGCATCTGGTTCGACCCTGGGTGTGATGAGTATCATTTTAAAAAAATGCATGTGGATGGCTTTTAATCATGTATTTTTTTAGATAAAAAATGACTGAGTTTTTATTGCAGCTATTAAAAAACTGGATATTTTTATTCCGAAGCGATTTTTATACCAAAAACTAAAAAGCGATGTTTACTCTTTGACCTGATATACGGATGTTGCAGAACTAAAATGTTGCAGAACAGTCGCCTAAACCTAAAAAATTGAAAACAATAAAAGAAACCCTGACGACAGCATCGTTGTTAGTTTCATGCACAAAAATTGAATACAAATCCAATCCTGCCCATCGTTTTTTTTTTTTTGATTTTTTGGTGAAAGCCACAAGATTTTAACCGTAAGATTTTCGGTCGGAACAAGATTCTCACCCCAATCATCATTGTTTATGAACCGTTGTCGTTCGAGTTTTCTGCATACTCAAAATCCAGATGTACAAACTATTTACAGCAATGTAGTCATCATAAATAATAAGTGTGGTTCGCTTTGTAAAAATTTCTCGCAGGAATAAAAAAAACGTGTCTTGCGGTGTTTCCCGAGCGTTGTAAAACGCACATGTGCGAAGTGCGACAAATAAGTGAAACGAACAAAATTTCCAAGTAGTCGTAATTTCCCATTTCAGTTTGAATAAATTATGGAAAACGAGAAATGAATGGATACCATTGCAGTGCAAAAAGTACCCTTGATTTTACCACAGGCAAAATGCATCAGGCAAATTATCGTATCAAGCTTGAATGAAGAAAACTAATTTATAGGTGCTATTTTGTCTCTAAAACCACGCTTTTCCAGAACGCAACCTCTGATAAAAATCCTTGTTAGCGCGAGCTTCTCAGTTTGGAAAATCGCCCAATATTAAGCGAAATAAAAACGTACGACAGAAAGGAGCCGTTGGTTTCATGCAGGCCGTAAAAAAGAATGGATGGGATTAACGAGAAGAACATGGACACGCGTATAATTTTCATTACTTTCTGTTTCAATTCTGTCTTGTGGTTAAAATAGGATGAAAACGGCCTGAGATGAATTGAAAAAAAGCATAATATTTTGCTTGTTGCACGCTGTCAAGTCAAAAGTAAAAAATGGGAAACACTTGGGCGAAAAAGGCTTTCATCATTCAACCAATGTACTATGCACTGAGTAAACTTGGTTGCAGTTAATGGCTAATATCAGGTTCTAATCAACAGCCTTTAGCTCCTATTGACGGGACACTTTCAGCTCTTCTCAACCTTTCAAACAAAATTCGGCCCTTGGATTTATGTAAAAAAACGCGTCTAGATTAAGGGTGAAACTTTAAGAGAAAGCTCCTACGCCAAGAGTCAGCTCTTAAGCGGCATTCATGTACATACAGCATTCATGTATAGGTGCGCGTCACTAAAACTGCTTCATGAATGCCCTTTAGATGGTCTCAAATCTAAGACTTAAACCACTCTCAATTTATCCAAGAGCTATCAATTAAAAACTTTAGTGTCATCGGGCCTTAGATCGGCCTATCGCACATCGTGCACGGCTAGGACAAACGCGTTCTTACACATCACTGAAGAGCCATGTCGAAACTGCTTTCTCCAGTCGAACTCTAAATTATGGACAATCAGGCGATTGGTTGGTGATCAAATGATGCACACGCTTCCTGTGCTAGCATCACTGCGGACGGTGGAGTCTGTCCTGGCACAGAAGCCATGCATCACGTGATCACCAACCAAGCATAATTTAGTGTTCGACTGTAGACCGTGCACACCACGCACCGACCTCTTCATAGTGCGCGAACCGCTTGTCCAGCAGGCACTCGATTGGACTGCTGCCGAACTGCTTGAAGCTGACCAGTACCGAGAACGCGAGCAGCGTGTTGAACGTGAGCACGTAGTGCGCTCGATCGAGACTGTCGTCGTCGTAGCGGGGCTTCCAGTAGGAGAGTTTCGTCAGAATCGCCTCAAGCATCGTCTATGGGACGCGATTGGTTTTTTTGCTTTTTTTTTGTTCTGGATTTGAGAAAAAAATGTTTACTAACACCGTTATTGGTTTTTCAATTTAAAAACACACTACAAAACGTCTGGAAAAAGCCGATTCACTAGCTTAAAAATTCCAATGAATCATGGATTTTTTGAGTTTCAGTCTTTTTTGCTTGTATCCGCGCAGAATAGTTCAACAGATCATTCGAAACAACATTTATTTTTTATTTGTTGGTGAATTTCCTTTTTTTCTCAGCGTCATTAATAATTTCAAATTAAAAAATTCAATTAACGGTCGTTTGCTTTAAAATATCAAGAAAAAGAGAACTTGTGAGGGCGCTGTTTGAACAACACTGACAAAAACGCAAAGGAAAGGACTGAGCTTTTTTGCAAAACTGGTCGTTAAAGTTAAAACATCGGCAAAAATCGTTTTCTGGATTACTCAAACTGGGTGGTGCGCTAATAAATTTCACAACTTGACGCTTTTTTTCCAAGCGAAACCACGGGGAAAACGTGTCACAAACAAGCCTTGAAACGGTGAAAAAAGACAATACCAAACCAATGACAAACAAGACCCATCATCTGGATAAGTGCATTCTCGTTTTTTGAAAAAATCACGACTTCAATTCAACTGGTATATCAGAAAACCGACAGAAAAGCCTGATTAGATCTCTAGAGCGAGCTCGCAAAGCTGGCTTTTTTTGTCTGCTTGGCGCTGGTTTCAAAATAATGGCTAAAAAGCACCGCACCAGCAAAAAAAGATGATAAACAAAAACACACATTCTGAAATGTATTCTCAAAAACACACCATCAATTTCTTGCTGAAAGAACCCAATGCAAACCGGTGTTTCTGTTCTGGTTTACACGTCAAAACGCAGCTCAAAGAGCCCAAAAGCGCGCTCCTAAAAATGCAAGGTGGCTGCATTTTTTACACTCGAGCTGTGTAATTTTTTGTGTGATTGTTGTCATCTGGCAGGTTTTTAGGCTTGTGTAAGATGTTGATTTTGATTTTGTCGAGGTTTGCCTGATAGAAAATTATCGCAAAAACCATGATCTGGCTTTTGTGCTTTTTTCCTTGGGCTGCGTTTGCGGTTTCTGAATAATACATTGCGGAAAGCTCTGATAAACTAACTGCAGCTGACAAGCAAAAATAAACTGTTAAAAAAAGCGAGATAGAGCATTGTTAAGAGTAAGACATCAAATAAATATCCATTAGTGCGTACATTTATCGACTTCAGCAGTTTATCAAATTGTTCACAATAAAAGGGATCCCTTTCACATCTTGTTTATTTTCAGCTTGGTAAAAATCAAAAGGATAACAATTCTTCTTCTCAATTTTCACAGGTTGTACTTTTACAGCTTTACCGCAAGGGTCGTATTATGTGTGAATGTATTTATTTGTTAAAATCAAGCGGCGGATGAGAAGTCAAAATGGTTTTTGTCGACTAAAAAACAGGAAAATTTATTTAGAGAAGAGATAAGGCTTTTCTTCTCCCGATTTGCTCACTTTGGTCAGCTCAGAAAATGTAACGCAGGTTTTCCAAGCTGTGATAGCACAATGTTTTGAGAATGATAAACGGCTTCAATGAATCTATAATACTAAGATAGTAAGAAAGTTTGCTTGATTGTTTGTTTGTCCGCAGCTTTTTGCTATATATAGCATCATCGGTAGCTTTCACTACACTTTTAATTTATGATTTATGTGAACTTTTTCAATCTCTGTTCTGTGAAAAGTCAAAAAATCATCATAATTCCCAAACAATAAAATATTAGGTTATGATCGACAACTTTGATTTGGCTGCTGCTGCTGTTTGCCATCATATCTACTTCAATCGAATTACTAACGAGCATGGATTGTTGATAAACAAATAGGCTAAATAGGTTCCACTGCAAAAAGATTGCAGCATCAACAAAGACGTGGCCATGATCGATAGCGAATCAGTGGAACGGTCCAATCGATCAATTTTGAACGGGATGATTGTTGATGATCCTGAAGATTGATTTCTGTTATACTGAACAGGAATTTCAGCGGAATGTAACTGACTAATACCAGATTGCTTTTCAATTTTTTAAATATTTTAAACGGGGATCGGACTATCGGTTGATTGTTGCTGATGAAACAGCATTGTTTTTTTCATGTTTTGAACGGAAGTAGTAGCAGTTGCACGATAATCGACGAACGGAAAGATAATGAAACAAGATGGATGTTTGATACTTTGAACTGGAATGACTGTTAATTGTCGCTTTTAAAAAAAGATTGTTTTTTGATACTTTAAACGGGAATGACACCGAAATGCAACTGATCAAAGAAGACTGATACGATAATTAAGCGACATAAAGAAGCTAATAAAAAAATTGATTTTTTAAATGGGAATGGCAGTTGTTTGTTGCTGATTAAAAAGATGGCTTTTTCTATATTAAACGGGTTGTATTGCTTGCTGATCAAAGATTATTACATTGAATTATTCAAAGATTGAATTGAAAAGCAGGTTCTGATTAAAATGACAGGCAAATTTTTGAAAATTCGGCAAAAAAATCTGTTGCTTTTATCGATGCTGAAACCAGCGTTAAACAAACCACACAGTAACAAGTGCTGTCGTGACTAAATCAGTTTATGATCGAAAGCAATAAATTCAGCAAAAGCACGGTTGACAAAAAAAACTGTTTTCAAAAAGAAACTGAAAATGCTGCGATTTTCAAAAGGTATAAAGCATCGACGGCTACAAATTGCTTTGAAAATGAACGATCATTGCATGGTAAATGAACAAAATTCGCTTGAAGCAGCTCAAAATCATAATCCAGTGCGTTTTTAGTCCGGGACGTGGCACAGGTCAAAAGGCCAAAATCCACAAAAATAATAACTGTATTTTGTCAGTTAACCGTGCCGTAGGCACGGGTTATCTGCTAGTCTATAATACTACTAGCAAATTGACCCGTGCCTACGGCACGGTTAGCTGATAAATACAGCTATTATTTTTGAGTTGGTTTTCCCTTTTGACCTTGCCTACGACGTGGACTCAAAATGCATTGCATTTTGATTTTGAGCTGCTTTAACCGACTGTTGTTGATTTACCATAGAAGTGATCGCATACCCTAACCTAAGCCAGGCCTTTTAAAGTGTAAATGTCAAAAAGGCAACACTTCTGAACAATTGTTGCAAAACGCCAACTTTCGTCTTGATAAGTTGCTTTTTTACTCTAACCTAAGCCAAGCCTTTTAAAGTTTAAATGACGAAAAATGCAAAACTTTTCTGAATATTCGCTGCAAAACGGCCAGTTTTGTGTGGTATGTTTACTACTCTTACCTTTAACCCTAACGTTAGCCAAGGATTTTTGATAGGATGGAAATGACAAAACAGCAACTTTTTACTGAATACCCGTAGCAAAGCTCACCTAAGCCAAGCCTTTTAAAGTTTAAATGACAAAAAAAATGCAAAACTTTTCTGAATATTCGCTGCAAAACGGCCACTTTTGTGTGGTATGTTTACTACTCTTACCTTTAACCCTAAGCTTAGCCAAGGATTTTTGATAGAATGGAAATGACAAAACAGCAACATTTTACTGAATACCCGTAGCAAAGCTCCCGCTTTTGTTTTGAATGTTTACTTCTTTTCCCCGCTTGCCCTAACCTAAGCCAGTTCTTTTTGATCGAGTGCAACAAAAAGCAACACGTTTCTGAGTACCCATTGTGTAAAACGGTCGCTTTTGTTTTGTTATGTAGCTTTTCTATCCAAGGTGACGCATTTTCTATGATAAAAAACAAATGAAGGAAAAAGCAACGATTTTCTACATTTTACTGAATACCCGTAGCAAAGCTCCCGCTTTTGTTTTGAATGTTTACTTCTTTTCCACGCTTACCCTAACCTAAGCCAGTTCTTTTTGATCGAGTGCAACAAAAAGCAACACGTTTCTGAGTACCCATTGCGTAAAACGGTCGCTTTTGTTTTGTTATGTAGCTTTTCTATCCTAAGTGACGCATTTTCTATGATAAAAAACAAATGAAGGAAAAAGCAACGATTTTCTAAATACTCGTTGTAAACACCGGCTTTATAAAAAGTCTACCTTGTGAAAAGAGCGATTAACTTGCAAGCGATTGTTTTAAAAACTCGTTTTTTGCGAAAGAAAACTCCATCGTCTACAATTCTCGCTTGTTTGTTGTCGCTCTTGAGCAAAAGGCATCATGATGACTAACGTCATGTGGAATGACGATTTGAACTTTGCGTTGTCATTAGAAAATGGAGTATGAGTATTCAGCTGATGATGACTTAAATAGCAAAATTGGCTCAAACTTGTAAATTTTAATAGCCAATCAACGTAGCGGAACGGACCTGACTTACTTACATACACAGTTACTATCTTAGTATTATAGATAGATAGATAGATAGATAGATAGATAGATAGAAGATAGTAAGAAAGTCTATAATACTAAGATAGTAAGAAAGTTTGCTTGATTGTTTGTCCGCAGCTTTTTGCTATATATAGCATCATCTGTAGCTTCACTCCACTTTTTTTTCATTATTCATGTGAACTTTTTTCAATCTCTGTTTTGTGAAGGGTAAAAAATCATCATCATTCTCATGCAAAAAAATATTAGGTTATGATCGACCGCTTTAATTTGGCTGCTGCTGCTGTTCGCCATCTACACCAATCGAATCTACTATACTAAAAAAATACTTTGTCTGTCTGTCTGTCTGTCTGTCTGTCCGTCCAACTTTTTGCTATTTAAGGTAGCGAAATCAAAATGTTGCTATCACTTTTCAAGAATATTTCTATACGAATCATTTTCTCTCTTTCGGTTTTCAACAACGTGTCATCATGATTCATTCAGTTCTGTCATCAACGTTCCGTCGCAATGGGCAGGTTGGTTGGTGGTGATGTAAAAAGATGAGATTATAATGTGCGGGAACGAATTGCTGTAAAGAAGCCACCATCTCACAGAATGGACGGCACATCCGATTATGATCGATAGCAAGAATCGGAAAAACATGTCTCCCAATAACCAATAAAACGAATTTGCGACTTTGAAAAACCAACAGAAACGAAATCGGCTATTGATTTTTTTTCACACAAAAGTGGTTTTCCTGCGAATGATAATTGAATCCCATTTTGTTTCTGAACCAAATACACGGGTAACGTTGATGCGGAACATTCGATCAAAGCAAAATGAAACAGGTCATGAAGATCGATTGTGTTTACAGCAGTTTAACAAGATAAACAAACAACAGTTTTTACAAGATTTTAACTAAAATTCTTGGACTTTCAAAAAGCAAAATTGTGGTTAACACAAATTTGCAACAGCAGAAACTAAAATCATATTGTTTGAGAAAACATTTTTGTGCAAAAGCGGGCTTACTATAAAAAACACAAATGGAATTGTGCAAATAAACGGGTATCGATTCCGGCCAGTTCTGTAAAATAAAAAATAAACGGGCCTCTTTGGGTCAAACTTAGCGACCTTGAAAAATGAAATTGTCAAACAATCAAGTCACGTTTGAACAATTTCAGTCAACCAGAAAAAATCTAACGGGAACGACTTGCGTTTAACAGAGTTTAACTTAACTAACCGAGAACAAACGGGAGCAGCAAATTCAATTAGTTCAGAAAAAAAATTCTCAACAATTGCAAAATCAGCGAAACAGTGTCATAAAAAATTATTTTTGACATAGAATTGACACCGAATCGAAAAGCTTGAAAACAAACATTTGAAGCGTTTGAAAAGTACTTTTAAAAATCGAAAGGGTTCTCGAGATAAAAATAAAAGTGCAACGCTTGCTCCAAACAATAAACGGTATCAACGAATTTAAACGCATGAAAGCTTTGGTTAAAAAATCAACACATTTCCAGTTCGAGGAAAACAGAAGCAAATAAATGTCGATAAATCCGCGGGTGCACCTTGCTGTTAACAAAATCGCAAACATTTCTTACCCGGGCCGTAGGCACGGGTCAACTGCTAGTTATTACTAAAAAGCACGGCAATTAATTGTTGCTGAACAAATAGGTTGAACAGGTTCCACAACAAAAAGATTGCAGCATCAACAAAGACGTGGCCATGATCGATAGCAAATCAGTGGAACGGTCCACATATAATCGATGAATTTTAATCGATTAACAATTGAATGTTGCTGATCAGAAGAGATTGTCTTTTAATATTTTGAACGGGAACAGCAGTTGGTTGTTTCTGATCAAAAATTGTTTTATCGTACTTTTAACGGGGATGACAGTAGAAAGAGATCGCTAAAAAGATTGCTTTTTGGACGGGATGATTGCTATTCATGCATCACAAAAAATATTTTTTCTTACTAAACAGGTTGCTTTTTAATTTTAAAATACTTTAAACTGGTATCGATTGTGTTTTTAATTTTTTTGAACGGGAATGGCGTTGAACAACAATTGACGACATGAAAAGCAAATAAAACAAGATTGATTTTTGATACTTTGAACAGGAATGACAACGCAATACAGCTGATCAAAGAGTGAAACAAAAATTAGAGACATTGAAGAAGCTACTAACAGAGGGAAAATTTCGATATTTTAAACGGCAGTGGCAGTTGTTTGTTGCTGATTAAAAATTTGCTTTTGTATTTTGAACGGGAAACGCAGTTATGATTGTGTTGCTTACTGATCAAAGAATTTAAAACAGATTCTTAAGAAAATGATTGGAAAATTTTAAATAATAAAATATGTGACTTTGATTGATGCTGAAATGAGCGTAAAACAAACCACACAGTAATACGTGGTGCTATGGTAACTAAATCAGGTTATGTATGCACCAATGAAATTAGCAAAAGCACGGCCTGACAAAATAGCATTGTTTTCAAAAAACAAACAAAAAATAGTGCAATTAAAAAAGTATAAACATCGACGGGTACAAATTGCTTTTAAAATGAACGATCATTGCTATTGTAAATTAATAACAGTCGGTTGAAGCAACTCAAAATCTAATTCCAATGCATTTTTGTCCGGATCGTTCGGGTCAAGAAAGTCAAAATCTATCTATTATATTAAGATAATAGTCGTGTCTGTGTGTGGCACTTTTTTGCAATTTGAATTGGCGCTCATTTTTGCTATTTAAAAAACTGCATCTCAATTTTTTAACCTATTATCAATGCCAATTATTTTCTCAAAAACGTTACTGTTCACTACGAAGTCATCATGATACTCTTTGGTCATCTGCGACAGCGCTTTAACATGCGATTGGCAAATAATGGTAATTGTTGCTGTTCACAACTTGATGACCGAAAGCGAAAAATGAAAGAAAACCAACTATGAAAAATAGTTGCAATTGTTTTCAAAACGGGTTGCATCGACATTGCAAGTGGACATTGCACTTTCATTTCAAAACGTTATTTTTCAGTATCTTTTGATTGAAAAGTTTTTGCTTGAGAACTTTTTCAAAAACAGAAAAGTTTTATCTAAACAAGTCAAAGTCAACTAAAAAATTAATTGCGAAATCAAATACACGGGGGGGGGGGTTGTTAATGAAGTGCGTGATAAGGATTAGCTTAGAGCAGGGTGAACGGGTAAAAACATTACAGCAAAATTATAAACTTCGCACTTCAAATTTGTTTTCAACACGCAGGTTTAATTAGAAATGTGTCAGTTTCAAAAACAAAAGTTCAAAATTGCAATTACAAATTACATTCAAAAACGATTTTTATAAAGCGTTGCTTTTTGTCTGTTCAATTCAATTAACTTTAAAATCGTTTTTAATGGAAACAGCAATTGACCATTAGTGATTAAAAAAGATTGTTTTTAATTTTAAAACAGAATGCAGTAAAGATAGTGTTCGCGATCAGAATATTGTTTTTGATAATTTGAACGGTAACGACTAAAGCAGCTCACAATCAAAATGCAATGCATTTTTTAGCACGGTTCAAAAAGCCAAAATCGGGCAAAATCCACTCAAAAATAATAATTGTATTTATCAGATATCAGCTAACCGTGCCGTAGGCACGGGTCAATTGGCTAGTCATCTATTATATACTAAGATAATAGTGGTGTCCGTTTGTTTGTTTGTTTGTATCACTTTTTTGCAATTTGAATTGGCGCTCTTTTTTGCTATTTAAAAAACTGCATCTCAATTTTTAATCTATTATCAATGCCAATTATTTTGTCAAAAACTTCACTGTTTACTACGAAGTCATCATGATACTCTTTGGTCATTCGCGACAGCGCCTTAACATGCGATTGACAATTGATGGCAATTGTTGCTGTTCACAAGTTGATGACCGAAAGCGAAAGATGAAGCAAAACGTACATTAAAGAATGGTTGCAATTGTTTTTAAAAATCAGGTTGCAATACGACATCAGCATTGCAAGTGCTCATTGCACTTTGCTTTCAAGACAATATTTTTTGTTCATTTTTTATATAGATTTTCACTTTACAAAAAAAGGGGTTGGTTTAGAGCAGGGTGAACGGGTAAAAACATAACAGCAGAATTACAAACTTCGCATTTTAAATTTGTTTTTAACAAGCGGGTTTAATTAGAAATGTGTCAATTTCAAAAACAAAATTTCAAATCGGGTTGCAAAATGACATCGGCATTGGAAGTGCTCATTGCACTATGCTTTCAAAACAATATTTTTTGTTCATTTTTTATACAGGGTGGGCCAAAAAAAGGTTCCATTTTCAAACTGCTGTCACTGGCTGGTGTTTTAATATTATGAGCTGAAATTTTCAGCACTGATAAAACATGTGTTGTCATTTTACTGACAAATTTTTTTTTTCGATATATAATTCCTAGCGCTCACTGTGGCAGATTTTCTAAAAAGCTCGAAAAATCAACAAATTGACTGAAATGAGTGCAAGAAAAAATTAGTATCAAGATGCGTGATTCAATTTTGAAACTGTTGCGAAGGTGACAAATTGGTCTTTTTGGATACCCGTGATAGTTCAAATCATGCGCTCAGAGTGGAAAGGTCTCACACTTGAATTTCATTTGAGCACCTCGAACGAAATTCTGATGTTTCACAACGGACTCGAGTCAGCAGCCATGCGACTGCGACAGAAAGAATTGTTCGGTTGATTTTTTGTTTTCTGTGTCGCTCTGTCTGTTGATTTGTTTCTTTTGAAAGTTTTTCTGCGGTTTGAATAAAAACAGTGTTTCAGTTTCAGTTTTCTGCAGTTTCGTCATGGTTAAGTGGACAGCAGAACAACGGGTCTGGTGTGCTATCTGGTGGGAGCAATCTGAAAGTTTTTCTGCAGTGACTCGCCAGTTTCGCGTGAAATTCCATCCAGCCGCTGCCGGACGAGAAACCTTGATGATGATTTGGATGTCTATGAGCAATGATTCGTTGTTAAATTCTTGGTTAAAAATCCGTTTTTTTTGAAAATTTGGGAATTTTTAAACATTGTGGTGTAAAACTGAATATACTTGACCAAACTGGATAAATATTTTGTCAGAAAAATGGCATAACATGTTTTATCAATGCTGAAAATTTCAGCTCATAATATTGAAATACCAGCCAGTGACAGCAGTTTGAAAATAGAACCTTTTTTTGGCCCACCCTGTATTTTCACTTTACAAAAAAAGGATTGGCTTAGAACAGGGTGAACGGGTAAAAAAACATAATTACAAACTTCGCATTTTAAATTTGTTTCAACAAGCGGGTGTAATTAGAAATGTGTCAATTTCAAAAACAAAAATTCAAAATTTTTCTTTTCACTTTTCAAAAAAGGATTGGCCTAAGGCAGCGTGAACAGGTAAAAACATACAGCAAACTTATAAACTTCGCATTTTAAGTTTGTTTTCAAAACGCGGGTTTAATTTAAAAAATGTGTCAATTTCAAAAGCAAAAATTCAAAATTGCAATATTACAAATCACATTCAAAAACGATTTTTATAAAACGTTACGTTTTGTCGTTTCAATTCAATCAACTTTAAAATCGTTTTTCACATTTTAAATGGGAACGGCAATTGACCATTGATGATTAAAAAAGATTGTTTTTAATTTTAAAAGGGAATGCAGTAAAGATTGTGTTCTTAATCAGAAGATTGTTTTTGATAATTAAAAAGGGAACAACTAAATCAACTCAACATCAAAATGCGATGCATTTTTAGACCGGTCGTGGGCACGGTTCAAAAAGCCAAAATCCACTCAAAAATGACAATTGTATTTATCAGATAACCGTGCCGTAGGCACGGGTCAATTGGCTAGTCTATATTATTAAATTTAGAAAGTGTCTGTGCGTGTGTGGCACTTTTGTGCAATTTGAATTGGCGCCCTTTTTTGCTACTTAAGAAAACTCCATCTCAATTTCCTTAACCTATTTTTTATTAATGCCAGTTGAGATTGTTTTCTCAAAACGTCGCTCTTCATATAGCTGGAGTCATCATGATACTCTTTGGTCAACAGCGACAGTTCAGCACAGCATAGGCAACTGGAAGCGTGGCTGATCAAAACTTGATGATCGACTGGGAAAGATGTAACAAAACCGTATTTGAAAAAAGTTTGAACTTTTTTGTTTTTAAAAATCGGGTTGCAAAACGCACATCGACATCGGTATTGCAAGTTGCACTTTGGATTCAAAACAAGTAAATTTCATTGAAATTGATACTCCATGTTTCATTTTCAAATTGATACTCCATGGTTATGGGCGATAATTTCAACGTAATGCACGATGGGCAACTGGCAATTGTTGCTGCTCAAAACTTGACGAGCGACTGCGAAAGATGTAACAAAACCGTCTTTGAAAAAAGTTAGTTGTTTAATTGGGTCGAAATGGTATTTACCATTCATTTTCACTTTGCAAAATGCTTGGGTCATGTTGGGTTAAACGGGTAAAAAGAAGCAATGACTGCAAAACGAAATTATAAACGTCACTTTTTTTGTTTCTTCTATTCATGTTCACTTTAGAAAAAAGGCTTGGCTTATGTTAGGGTAACCGGGTAAAAGAAGCATTAGCTTTTTAAAACGGGTTTTTTAATGAAAAAAACGTTAATTTTTATATTTTTTATTCAATCTTATTCAATTTACAAAAAGGCTTGATTTAGGTTAGCGTTAGGGTGAATGGCTAAAAATAGCAAAATCATAAACTTCTCATTTTCACTTTGCAAAAAAGGCTTGGCTTAGGTAAACGGGTAAAAGAAGCATTAGCTTTTT
The DNA here is from genome assembly GCA_030248135.1 of Theristus sp. LFF4_11. NCBI lineage: Eukaryota > Metazoa > Nematoda > Chromadorea > Monhysterida > Xyalidae > Theristus > Theristus sp. LFF4_11. Next base: position 3,117 of record JASANC010001161.1, on the reverse strand, counting down.
AAAACGGGTAATTGAAAAAAACGTAAATTTTTATGTTTTTTATTCAATCTTACTTCACGTACAAAAAGGCTTGACTTGGGTTAGGGTGAACGGGGAAAAATAACAAAATCATAAACTTCGCATTTTCACTTTGCAAAAAAGGCTTGGCTTAGGTAAACGGGTAAAAGAAGCATTAGCTTTTTAAAACGGGTAATTGAAAAAAACGTAAATTTTTATGTTTTTTATTCAATCTTACTTCACGTGCAAAAAGGCTTGACTTGGGTTAGGGTGAACGGGGAAAAATAGCAAAATCATAAACTTCGCATTTTCACTTTACAAAAAAAGCTTGGCTTAGGTAAACGGGTAAAAGAAGCATTAGCTTTATAAAACTGGTAAAGGAAAAAAACGTTAGTTTTTATATTTTTTATTCAATTTTACTTCACTTACAAAAAGGCTTGCCTTCGGTTAGTGTAAACGGGTAAAAGTAGCAAAATCTTCGCATTTTTTATTTATTTAAATACATTAAAAAATATCGTATTGTAGGCGACTTCACGGCAGCACAAGGTAAATTTTCTTCAGGGTTATTATTCAGTAAACGTTACTGTTTTTTCTTTCTAAGTCAATGCCGCTTCACCAAAAAGGCTTGGCATTGATTAAGCCACATACGCTCGGGTCAATTGGCTAGTACTAAGATAATAGTGGTGTCCGTTTGTTTGTTTGTTTGTTTGTATCACTTTTTTGCAATTTGAATTGGCGCTTATTTTTGCTATTTAAGATAGCTGAATCCCAATTTCTTAACATATTATCAATGCAAATCATTTTTTCTAAAACGTCACTCTGCACTGCGAAGTCATCATGATACTCTTTGGTCATCCACGACAGAGCCTAAACATACGATTGACAATTAATGGCAATTGTTGCTGTTTAAACTGACCGAAAGCGAAAGATGAAAGAAAAGCAACTATTAAAAATATGATGGTTGCAATTGTTTTTTTTCAATCAGGTTGCAAAACGACATCGAAATTGCAAGTGCACATTGCACTTTGCTTTCAAGACAATATTTTTCATTATCATTTGGTTGAACAGTTATTGCTTGAGAACTTTTTCAAAAACAGAAAAAAGGTTGCAAATTTATTGCTTGAGATTTTTTCAAAAACAGAAACGTTTTATCTAAACAACTCAACTAAAAAATTAATTGCAAAATCAAATAAACGGGGTTTGTTAATGAAGTGCGTGATTAACTAAGCAACTATTAAAAATGGTTGCAATTGTTTTTTTTTCAATCAGGTTGCAAAACGACATCGAAATTGCAAGTGCACATTGCACTTTGCTTTCAAGACAATATTTTTCATTATCATTTGGTTGAACAGTTTTTGCTTGAGAACTTTTTCAAAAACAGAAAAAAGGTTGCAAATTTATTGCTTGAGATTTTTTCAAAAACAGAAACGTTTAATCTAAACAACTCAACTAAAAAATTAATTGCAAAATCAAATAAACGGGGTTTGTTAATGAAGTGCGTGATTAACTAAAAATCTGATAAGAAAGCAATGGCTTTTAAAGCGGTTATTTGTTCATTTTCACTTTGCGAAAAGGCTTGGCTTATATCTATATGTTAGGGTACAGTATGGCCGAATAAATGAGGCAGTCCATCAAGGCGAGATCAGTCGCAGACTAGGAGTTGTCTTTTTCAAAAATGCCAACATAATTCCCAATCATGTGTGCAAAGGAGAAAGAATGCACAGAATGCGCGGATGATCCATTAGTTTTCAAAAACGCGTCAAATTTGGCACGCAGTTTGCTTTCTGAACATCTTTTTTTCTTTCATTCAAAATTCGCGGGCTCCTTGAACCCTGAAAAAAGCTGCCATGTTTAATCGGCCATACCGTATGTGTTAAAATATAAAACAGTGTTTTGTAAATGGTCTTTTATTTAAACGTTACTTTTTTTATCTTTTTGTTAATTTTTTTATATTTTTCACTGTACAAAAAAGGATTGGCTTAGAGCAGGGTGAACGGGTGAAAAACATAACAGTAAAATTATAAACTTTGCATTTGAACTTTGTTTTCAACACGCGGGTTTAATTAGAAATGTGTCAATTTCAAAAACAAAAATTCAATATTGCAATTGTCTAGATACATTTCATTCAAAAACGATTTTTTATAAAATGTTACTTTTTGTCGTTTCAATTCAACTAACTTTAAAATCGCTTTACATATTTTAACGGGAACAGCAATTGACCATTGGTGATTAAAAAAGATTGATTTCAACTTTAAAATGGGATGCAGTGAAGATTGTGTTCTTGATCAGAAGATTGTTTTTGATAATTTGAACGGGAACGACTAAAGCAACTAAAATCAAAATGCAATGCATTTTTAGCACGGTTCAAAAGGCCAAAATCCGGTCAAACATAATCATTGTATTTATCAGCTAACCGTGCCGTAGGCACGGGTCAATTGGCTAGTCCACTCAAAAATAATAATTGTTTTCATCAGCTAACCGTGCCGTAGGCACGGGTTATTTGCTAGTTATGAACAATGACTTTTACCACAACATGCTAAGAACGTGTTCGAGTAAGTGTCCGATATCCTTTCCGTCTGGGTGTCCCGGGTGTTGTCCTGTTCTGCGTGGTGTTTCGGAAATAAAAGTGCCAACATCACAGCTGGGCGTTTTGGGCTACGGACACCGCGCGGGATGCTCAAGCGGACAGAACACCGGACAATTGTGCCTGTTCGGCCAGCTTTTTTAGCGTGGAAGGAAAAAAAAACAAAAAATCATCATGCTTGGATTAGTTTGTGGCCAGGCATACATGCGCAAAAAAAACGATGTTCAACGTCAGTTTTTGCTTTGTGGATTGCGGACTGACACCGCGAGGGCTGGACACTGTTTTTGCGGTTTCGCCTGGTAAAGCGAAGACCGTGGCGACCCCGGGCTTGTCAGTTTTACAAATCGCCAGACCGCATAGTCGCAAAATAGTTAGGTGCGCCGAGTGGTGGTAATGGCTGAGCAAAAACTGACGTTAAAAAATCATCATATTTCATCACGCAAAACATTACAGTCAAACAGATAAATATTGATTATCTAATCCAAATACAAGTAACAGTTTTTAGCCAGCACTGAAGTTTCTGATGTGCTTGTTTT